>CM040924.1:2720000-2750000 GCA_023029165.1 Gobiocypris rarus
AAGTGTGGACATCAAGTGTGCAACCCAACACAGTGTTAGTGTATATTATATTTCTGGCTCTGTGGCATCGGATATGCTTTTTATAAAGTGAAATGCTTTCGAAATAGTTTAGTGTGGTGGAATGCCATCTCTCTCTCTCTCTCTCTCTCTCTCTCTCTCTCTCTCTGTACTGCCTCCATCAATCACTTTCCTACCTTTCTATCTCTTTATCCCTCGCTTTCTCTCTCTGTGTGTGTGTGTGTGTGTGTGTGTGTGTCTCTCCGCTCCTCCCCCGTGTCTGGGTGAGTGGTTTAGATCAGGGATCAAGCGCTCAGGGACTGATGTCTCTGCGTTTTATTGGCACCGTCACAGGCGCTGATCATCAGAGCACACCATAGTTTAGCGGCGTCTGTTCCTCAGGCAGCAGGGGACACCGGAGACCCCATTGAGACCCCATCGCACCCTCTCTCTCCATCAGCATGGAGCCGGGGTCCAGCTCCTGCCCGCGGGGTAAGTGAGGCTCGGCGCCCTGGATTCACGCTCTTTGGCTTGTGCTGCCTGTGGATGTTGCTCATAGGTGTAAAGGACCCTTAGTAGTGTTTCAATGTTAATATAGAACCAGCATAGTGTATATAAACTCATTCTGAAGGATGTGACGAGTTGGGTTGAGCTAGCTCTCGTTTTTCTCGTTGATGTTCTGGACCTTCACAATCAGCTAGAATGAGAGAGTTTGCCATTTTTAATGTTGTCAACCTTTTATCCAACTTTGAAGGATATGATGGGATTAGTTGTATTATATCGTATTAGACGTGAAATTGCTGTTCTGGAACATCACAATCAGCTAAAATGAGAGTTTTCGCCATTTTAATGCTGTCAACCAGAAGTGACTTTGTGACATTTACATTTATTCTCTTAGCAGAGGATTTACAGATGAGGGATGAAACAAGTGATTCTTCTTAAGGAGGCAGAAACACAAGTGCATTTTGCAGTGAAATTGCAGTTGAAACTTCACAATCATGCAGAATGAGATCAACCAGGATGTAATCTGATATTAAGGGACATCTGTGAGTAGATGCATTGAGTTAGTCTTACAGTATTATTACTTCACTAAACATGAAAACGCTGTCCTGGAGCTTCACAGTCAGCCAGAACAAGATATTTGGACTTTTTAATGTTGCCAACGAGAATATAACCTTTTCTAAACAGACGTTAGGTAAGATTTGTGACTATTGCATTGAGCTAGTCTTCATTTCCAAAGAAATCGATCAACTTCTCGATCATCTAGAATGATATCTAGAAACTACATGAACTTCATTTAGCATGAAGACTGACTTTGACTGCTGTGACTTGCATTGCTATCATCTGTTGTAGACGTTTATACGTGGGCTTATTTACTTTGCCAGACTTTGGGCCTTCTAATTGCTTGACGTCCGTGTTGGATAAAGGGATTGGAGTGACTCTTTCCTCCTCCGTCTCTTGCACAGTCAGCCGGTGTAAAACATAGCTACCGTAGGCTGCTTAAAGATCAGAACGAGAGAGAGCTTAGCCGATATAAATAGAGCATGTGGTCATTTATTACCAAAGAGACTGTGATTCACGGTACCTGACTGTTCGTGTCCTATCTGACATGTTCATTTCATCCTTTCTAGCGTCAGTTTTAAAAGGTTGAAAAGAACGGTCTTAGTTGTTCTTCTTCCCGGAAAAGAAACCATTAGTCCTTGCTGTGTGAAGGGTAAAACGCTGTGTTTCTGTATTGAGCACCTGTGCATCAGCTCTTCTCTCTCTGGGGTGGACGTCTGGTCCACTGGTCCATAAAGATGTGGTGATGTTCAGGTGGAGCTGTTGCCTGTTCTTTTGTTAAATACAATAATAAAAATCCCTCCGCTGCGAGTCATTCCTCCGGCGGTTGTTCGCGGGGGTCGAAGGGTTTGGTGAACTCAAGGGCACTTGAGGGTCAGCATTGCTGTGTGATTATGAGCTGTTAGTGCAGGTGTTCATGTATTTATTTAATTTTTTTATGTTTTGGTTTGTGTTTGGTTTTGTTTTTTTTGTTTTGTTTAATTTTATTTGATTCAATTTTTTTGTTTATTATTTTTTAACTATTTTTATTTTACTTTGTGAGTTGTATTCAGTAATATTTAACAATTTTTTTTCTGTTGTTATTTATTTATTCTGTTTATTTTATCGTATTTTGTTTTATTCATGTTTTATTTTTTATTGTTTTTCATTTTATTATATTTTATTGATATGTTTTAATTTGAAATATTTTATTTTAATGTTTGAGATTTTTTTTAAATTTATTTTATTATTTTATTATTATTTTTATTATTTTTATTTTTAGGTCCCCCCAGAATTTTTTATTTTGTTTTGTTTTGCTTTTATTATGTTTTCCCTTCCGTTTCATTTTTATATTTTATTTTCATTTAAAAGTTTTTTTTCCCTCAGTTTTTCTCTAGTCCCCTCAGGGTTTTTCCACCTGTTTTATGGTGCATCCGGTGAAAATTGTGCGTCAGATCAGATTCAGTAAAGTAACAGCACAGTCTCCTCAACAGGAGAGACGTTCAGATGCTGCAGAATGACTTGGAGGTTTGTGTAGATCACTAACACTACGATAACACTGACAGTACTACTGAACATTGACTCGTTTGTGTGATGCTAAAGGCTTGATTTCCTCTGGCCATCTTTGTCATTTAAAAAAAGAAAGGTCACTTTTATTAGGATCAATTGATAATCCATCATTGTTGTGATCAGCGTCCGGTTTATTCTCAGGAGTTAAGGAGGCTGAACTCTCTGCGAGATTATTGCTAAATTTGATCTTTGATTTCCATGTCTACAATTAGAGTGTTTGTAAACACTCGTTTCGGAGCGCCGCCTCCGTCATGCCTAGAAAAGGAATCGTCTTAAGCCGAGGACATGCAGTGATTCGCTGCTGATTGGATGAACTTGATGATCTTGTTGGTAATTTTGGCTGGTACCATCTTCGCCGTCTAGTTCTGCCTTGGTTTAAGCTGAGACTGACTGTAATGGAGCTATAAAATGTTCCTAGGTTATCATCCAGCGTTAAACATTGGGAGATTTTGTGCATGTATAAATAGGCTATGAATATGGCAGGTTGGCATGGTGTGTTTTGGCAATCCGTGTGGTGAAAGGTAAGTTAGATTGACATGAATTGCTCTCTCAGCAATGTGTCCTCTGCAGATATGGAAAAAATTGCCTTTTTTTACACTTGGAGCCAAATAAGCATCTGTTTATTCATTGTCGTTTTCCTGCTTTCCATTTTCTCACTCCGTGTGTGTTTCTGTCGCTGGATAAAGAACAGTTAAGTGAAGGACTGACGTCTGCAGTGATATAAGCATATCTGTAATCTGGGTCATTCTGATGAAAGTGGATCACGTCTCGTGAGATTTGCCATACTGTATCAAGTGTCTGCTGTCATAATACAAATGCAAACGTATTGTAGAATATGATTATCAGTGTCAAAACGTTTAATGTTCTGCTCATGTGGTTGAAGGTCAAGTCTGACTTTTGTTGTCCGGATTACATCCAATATACACTACTGTCTCTGTCAATAAACCTGGAAAAGACCCAAAATATCAGCTAACATTTGGAAAGTAATCATTAAATAAAAATGAACTGTTTACATTTAAAGCGGTGGTCGATTATGATTTGACTTTTGTAACTTTAGTGTGTGTGTGTTTCGCTGTTTGAGCATAGACAACATCTGCAAAGTTACAGCGCTCAATGTTCAGTGCAAAGGGAGATATTTACTTTTACAGTAATCTGTTTTTAAGGACTACAAATGGCTGGAAGGGACTACAACAAACTTCTTCACGGGTTAGTGACATCACTGACCCTAAAATTTACATAAACCCCGCCCCCGGGTCGCTCAAGCTGTCGTCCGTCTTTCACATTTATTAATACAGTACGAACACAAATGCAATAGCATGTCATAAAGCAAGATGACATCATCAATTATAACTGTAATTAAACGAAACTATCCCTGTTCTCTCTTCATCAGCAGATATTCTCTGGCTCATCTCACAACAGTTCCCACACCAGCGGTTCATAGATTATCATGACAGAATATGCTAATCAATGACTTGAAGATCGTTAACTCCACATCAGATACATAAAGTCTACAGTCACTTCTTCTCGAGTCTCTCCGTCATTGTCCGACTCCGGTTTGAACACAAAAGGCTGAACAGTGTCTGATATGTTCAGTGTGTCTGCGCGCGGTCATTGGAGCTGTTAACATGAGCTCTTGAAGCTCCGCCCTCTTCTTGAAAGGGGGCTGGGCTCAGCAGCTCATATGCATTTAAAGGGACACACACTAAAACTGTGTTTTTGCTCACCTTTGAAAAGTGACAGTTTTTTAACATGCTATAAATGATCTGTGGGGTATTCTGAGCTAAAACTTCACATACACACTCTGGGGACATCAGAGACTTGTTTTACATGGTATAAAACAGACCCCTTTTATGCATTTTCTTAGTCCTTAAAATCTAAGTTCTGTCCAACATTTTATTGTTAAATATCTGGTCATTCTGAAATACATCAGATTATGGCAGTGAAATAGGTTGCAAACTGCAATTGTGATTGATTTATTGACTATAACAGCAGCTGCAGTTCTGATCACAAAACGAGTTGCTCAACATGTCTCATATAAAAGTTCTACTAACTACAAGTAACTTTGCAACTACATGTGAACTAGCAGTGATTTGAGTATTAGTAGACTGTTAGACTAGGGTTGTGTATTAGTAGAATAAGTTGACATGCAGTTGCAAAGTTATAGTCAGCCTCATATCGGTTGGGGAGCATCAAAATAAAGTGTTAGCAGATATTAAGCAGATAGTCTACTAATACTCTAATGAGAGTTAGTTGGCATGGAGTTGCAAAGTTACTTATAATTAGTAAAATGTCTAAAGTGGACCATAAATCATCGAAGATAACAGAGAGACACAAAACCCTTTGAAACTAAAGGTACATATGGTCTGAAATGCTCTTGAAACATCCTGTGTGAGATATTAGGTCTCTCATGAGTATTTGTTGTCTTAGGGCTTGTATCTTAAACAGTTACAGTTGCTTTATACATAGTTAACAGTTAAACACCTCAACCAGGCTCTTACCATCAAAAGGGTCAAATCATGATTGCACTTAAAGATGTTTTGAATGAAAGTGTTTCTCAGAAGCATCCATGTATTCAGATGTAGATGAGCTGTGAATTTAGCATCACTTTGAGTACTTTGGACGAAAATTATAGTTTCAGAACAGTTTGCAAATGCACTATTGTTTCAAACTGTATAAGAAAGTCCACTTGTGGTTTTATTGCATAATCATACACAGATTTTGATGGATCTGGTCACATTTCTAGTTGCTGGCAGGTTTCCAAAAGCTGTCTTTTTTTTAAAGTTTACCATTAAACATACTATTGGACTTTGTTGTTTACAAAGTTAAACAGTTTGAAGATATTTAACTTAGTATCTTGTACCACTGCGCTGTAATAATGATTTTTTGAAGTTTGAAGTAAACTAGAGGTAGGATAATACTATAAATACTATTTCACTGTTAGATGGAAAGGTTCTATTTAGAACCCTGACTCAATGTTAAAGAACCCTAATGCCAAAAAGGTTCTATTTAAGGTGGAATGTCTTACATTATTACATATTGCTTTCATGTTAATGGGTTGTTTATTTTATTTTCCAAGTGGTGAGGTATGTAACAATTCATTAAAACTAAGTCCATAAAATGATCCAATGATAGGAGAGTCCACTGTACAAATAAAGTTGCTGCCTTCATTTTTTAAGTACATTCAACTTGGATGTTCAATCATTTCAACTTAAATTACACTAAACTGACTTTAGTTGAAATTAGTTGAATCTTGTATAACTTGAAATTTTAATGATTCAATGGAAAACATCTGTTGTCAACTTATTGGTCATATCATTTTGTACAGTGCATATACGAAGCACCTGATGGATCCTTTAAGGTTCAACCTTTTCTTCTAAGTCTGTCAAATATAATTCAATGTGTTACTTGCCGTTTTTGTAATTATTTGTCAAAATGACTAGCGATTTCAGAGTGAAATTTTTTTAGTTTAGGCTAAGAAACTCGTGGAACGGTGTCTCTCTGAAATGATAGGTCTGAGCAAATGAATAAAGCGATGTAATCTGAAAATAAATCCAGCCCAGTCCAGATGTTTATTCAAATCACTGCAATTTAACATCTATATATAACCACAAACCCAAGATTCAAGATTCAAGATTCAAGAGTTTTATTTGTCACATACACAGTTATATACAGAATATACAACTGGCAGTGAAATGTAAACAGGTCCGCTCTAAAGACAGTGCAAATAACAGTTACAAGAAAACACAAGGAGGAAATTAAAATAGAAATAGAATAAAAATAGAATAAAAAAGTACTAAACATATGTAGAGTTATAAATAATCAAGTAGGAGATAAAAATATATATATAAAGTATAATGTGCAAACAATAGGTATAATGTAATGTGCAAACCCAGGCGGATCAGTGGGTGAGCGACGTCCACCTCCAAGTAATTGCATGTTTTAAGCTATACGTTTCAGGTTTTATAACCTCTTCATGACAGGACACCATATGCCATCGTCTGCTCTGAACATTAGTTTGACCGCTGAACCGTAGAGCCCCGAGAGGACATCGATCACCATCATGCTCTAATTATAGGAAAATCATTATGTTTGACCTACGGCAATGGATAGGAAGTCAAGTCTACTAGATAACAGACCATAAACACCTTTCAGTTCTGTAAGCAAACAGCGTTTTAACGTTTTAATCTTTTCTCTCTGTCTGTCTATCTATCTATCTATCTTTCTAAAACAGGTGATGGAAACCCAAGGGAAAGCAGTCCGTTCATCCATAACACAGATGATTATAAGGGAACTCTATATGATGGGAAAAACATGGCACTTTTTGAGGTACTATCTTTAAACTTCAATGATAAAGTTTTTAAATGTTTATATTTCAGTATGTTTGAACATTGCTGCATGTTCTTTGAATAACTGTGCTGCGACCACCACGGTGCCCAACTGATGAGAGCTGGCATTTCTGTTACAAATGAGAAACGGCAAACAAAACGAAAGCCGAACAGAACCGCGCTACTCCATTGAGATTCGCTGCACGGATAAAAGTTCCAATAAACAAGCATGTAATATTATTAGTAACTGCACAAACAACACAAAACAATATTCATTTTATAATTAAATTAACTTATCATAAATGTTCCTCCAGTGCCACAAAATAAGTGTCACTGCTCTCAAATGTTAGTCTGGAGCCCTGATATATACACATTTTTGTGCATGTTGCTCAATTTATGTGCCATTTATCCTCACGTTTTCATCAGTAATCTCTCTAGATATTTTACTTTTGTACTTTTGTCAAAGCTGATTCTCATTAGCTTCTCTACTTTACTAAAATATGAATTACTAATTCAATAGTGTGTTTTAAAGTACAATAAATATGACTATGGTATGTTGCATTACTAAATAATAATAAATAATGAGCTTAAATAATGTAAGAATTCTAAAAATATGAATAGCCAATATTCTGGCATAGGTATAGCCTTCATTTGGTTTTGACCCAGATATGTTCTTGATATCATATTCAGTCGGAACAAACTTTGTGTTTATTCTTTAGCCTATATTTGACATCAAGCCTATGTTTTCCACATTCCCGTTTCATGTTTATGATCACAAATAAAGTAATTCATGGGTTATGATGTTTATTTTTGTATAATTTTATGATTTCGGACAGACAAAGCTGTTATTACGTCCTTTGATTCTGGCCTCTGCATTTATTTTTGTCGTTCAAGACATTGTAGAGGTTTGAAATGAGTCGTATGTGTTTTCGGGTTTGGAATAAAGCGCTTTTCCATACAACGCATGACCTTTACACTTTCAGGAGGAGATGGACAGCAATCCCATGGTGTCTTCGCTGCTCAGTAAGCTGGCCAACTACACCAACCTCACGCAGGGCGTCAGAGAGCACGAGGAGGCCGATGAGGACGAAGGTGCCAAGAAGAAAACAGTCAAGGTAACATACTTTATCAAATACTTAGAACTTCATAAAGACCATTTCCTTTAAAGTTGGCAATGGTGAAAAGGGCCCTATTTTAAGGATCCGAGTGCATGGTCTGAAGCACCTAGCTTACTTAGGGTGTACTTAGGGCGTGTCCAAATCCACGTTTGCTAGTTTAACGACAAGAAAAATGGTCAGCGTACCCGGCACATGGTCCAAAAGGGTTGTGCCTCGTCTCTTAATGAGTCATGGGTGTGTTTTGGGCGTAACGTGCGATAAACCAATCAGAGTCTCATCTCCCTTTCCCTTTAAAAGCCAGTTGCGCTCGCACTATGGCGGATTCATATTTGCATGCGAGCGGAAAGCCTGAACGCTTCTTCAGAGTGGAATACTTTTATTTTTAATATTTAAAGATGTGTGTGTGCTGCTGCGTCCCTGCGTGTGTAATAAGCAGAGTGTACGCACGTTATGCACCGCCTATACACGTCCGTTAAATAACACAAAAAATACTGCGCTATTGACTATAGGGCAGGTGTGTGTTGGTCAATGGCACAGTGGTTTTCAGTTCCTCACAATAGCAAAGTGCCAACAATGCTCCTGAACACACTTACTTTTCAGACCAGACGCCCATGGGCGAACAGACGCGCCAGTGCATTTGCTATTTAAACAATGTGGCGCTGGATGTGAACATGAGAACTGCGTCGGGGTGAAACTAGTAAAAAACACTTGTCACGCCTGGCGCCGGGCCCTTTATCTGCAGATATGAATGAAGGAAGCAGAGCTTTCAGAAAGATGTTTGAAGTTTGCGTCTGTGTCCTGTAATCTAAAACAAATCAGTCTCACATTCTCTACATTCTTTCAGCCTTTGTTGAAAATATGACAGGAAATTAATACAGGTCAGATTGTTTGGAATGTCTGGTTACAGAAGCAAGTCGGAAATTACCTGAAGTTCTCAAAATTCTTTGCAAAATTATTGCACACACTTAAAAAGAAAGGTTATTTATTGGCATTGATGTTTCCATGAAGAACCTTTAAATCCATTGAACATTTCCATTGCACAAAAAGGTTCTTAAGCTTTCAGGAAAGCCAATAAATGTTTGTTTGAATAGATGTTATATTTTATTTAACTCCAGAAAACTTGGGTTGAATTGCCCTGACAGTACAGAACAGACTGTCTCTCTCAGCCTCATTTTTATTCACTTGAAAAAATATGACATCTATGGTTGGTCTTTAGCTTTATGCAAAGATTTATTAACATATGCACAAATGCAACAGTTTTCCGTTTCAAGCCCAGGGGGCATCAACATTTTGAGTTTTCGTGGTCATTGCTGGCAGTAAGTAAAAATGTTTAAGCAATGGCCAGTCAATACCCACAAACCCACAGTCCCCAGCCAGTCTCCAGTCTCTGGGCATCTGTGATTGGTGAAACAGGCCACGGGGCAAAGGCGACGCGCTCTTATTAGTCCTGAGACGACTGGCTTCAGATGCTCGGACTGCGTCTTCAAGTCTTGTGAAGAAGCGAAATCTAGGAACCTCTTGGGTTTTTATTTGATTCTAGAGTTAATTACTAAAATTAATCCATATAGTGTAATTGCCTCCAGCGGGAACAGTCAAGAGCCGTTCATCTCACTGTGGTATGCCTTTATTAGTTTATGCATTTGAGATTTTTAGTCGTGCAATGATTGGTTATGATTTCTTTTGTATCAAGATTGAAGCAGATCATTGGGAGGAAACACTGAATCTCAGCCACTGGAGCGGGAATCTCAGGATCATTTACGATTTGAATGGATAACATGGATTATCCCTCTTTTAAGACTAAAAGCTTCCATTGAGACATTAAATGTCCATTTAGATTCACAGCACTTATGCATGAGATCTAAATCTGGTTTGCGTTGCATAATGCGGGTGATGTTTCCATCATTTTGGTTCGTTTTAGTTCGTTGGTTCATGAAGCACTTTCAGCGGAAATAACTTTTTTTTCTGAATATGGTTCTTGAGTTTCTATTTGGTAATTTGGAGATTTATAGTTTATCATGTTTCATTACAGGTTCTTCAGATCAGTATTTTGATTTCTGGGTCTATAAAGCATCAGTATACAAGTTTATTATTGTTATCTAATTCATTAAAACAATTTTTTTTAAATCCTTTACCTTACTTTTTTTTTAAAAATGACATTTTATGATATATTTTTAATAAAAATAGGCCAATACAACATTTCTCATTTTCATTTAGTTTAACTTAAAATACTAAAACTGAAATAAAATCTATACAGAATTATTTTTTATCTAAAAAAACTAAAACTAATAAAATTGACCAAAACAACACAAAAAAGACAGCATGAGAAACAATAAATGTAACAATAATTTACAATAAATGCATGCTGAAAATGACTGTGCTGCATAATGACTGAAACTTTATAACAACCAAACTATTAATTAATTTTTATACTAATTAATAAAACTATACTATACTATATCAATGACCGATTGACTAAAATAAGATTGTCACTATATGTGTGTGTTTTAAGACCTAAAGAATAAAATGTTATTTGTGAAAAAATTTTTACACTGAATTATTGCATGCATGCACAATCATTTTCAGCATGCATTTATTGTAAAGTGTTGTGTTTACCGTCTGTCCAGAGTCCACAGATGGGGACGTTTATCGGCGTCTACCTGCCCTGCCTGCAGAATATCCTGGGAGTGATTCTCTTCCTGCGAATGACATGGATCGTGGGAACGGCAGGAATCTTGGAGTCCTTTATCATTGTGTCCATGTGCTGCTCGTGTGTAAGTCCACCTGATCAAACCGTTTGCACTGTAGACAGCGACTGAGGAAGCATTTAAATGAGCTTTTGCTTGTTTAAATGTAAGATCTGATTTTTCTCCCTAGATAGTGTGTTCCAGATAAGACACTTATGAGGTTCATTTGAGTTAGGATGCTGCCTTAGAAGGCTGTGCAAACATAACATTTTACAAAGTCATAAGAGAACCTATTGGGTCCATATCAAACACTGGAATCACATAGACAGAATGTGTGTGTCGATCAGTTTCAATCCGTTGATCCTGCCGGTTAAGTTTAGCCTCCTTCCTCTTTCGGCTGAACTCACGTGTGTGTAATATCCTGTGCTCAGAAGTCTTTAACACTGACGCTTATTTATAAACCACGTCAGACAATGGGATCAAGCGTCTAATTCTCCTCAACCTTTACTGACTAGTGTCATTATATGTTTCCGGTGATTGTGTCATGCTCAAGTTTCAAGCGTTTCACTCTTTAATCGTAGCGCTCTTACAGGAACCATCAAGATCTCATCGCTGCCTCTTTAAATGATGTTTATTAGAGATAAACGGCAGATAGAGAGACGTTTCCATGTGTGATTGAACCTCATCTTATCACACCTCACTTAGGAAAGTTTAATCAATATCAAAGCAGGGCAGCAAATCGTTTTTATTTCTGAATGTGAAACATGTTTGAGTGAATCAGGGATGAAAAGTGCAGGACTGGACTTGATAGCATCAATCAGGAATTGATTGGGTGGTGAAAAGTTCATCTATATGACAAATTTTGAAAAAGTGGAGCAAGTTATTATGAAAAAAAAGTGTGTGCCATGAAAAAATCTGCCCTTAAATTCAACATGAAATGTTTAGTTTGCACATCTCAAAAAAACTTAAACTGTACATCTAAACAATATATATATATATATATATATATATATATATATATATATATATATATATATACACAAAACGGTGCATGTGTGTATGTGTGTGTGTGTGTTTAAATTAGATTTAATTTATTCTTAAAGGATTAGTTCAGTTTAAAATGAAAATGTCCTGATATTTTACTCACCCCCATCTCATCCAATAGGTTCATGTCTTTCTTTCTTGAGTCAAAATTATGTTTTTTGAGGAAAACATTCCAAGATTTTTCTCCACATAATGGATTTCAATGGGAACCAACGGTTGAAGGTCCAGATCAATGCAGTTTCAGAGGAAGGGCTTCAGAGGCTCAGCAGGGTCTGATCTAGACATACCATTGATCATGTTCAAGAAAAGAATATCTATTTATATACTTTTTTACCACGAATGTGTGACTTCGGTTGTGATTCTTCCCTGGGTGTGACATCATTAAGCCGGAAAGGCCGTGACGTAGGTGTAAGTACCGACCCAGTGTTAAAACGAACGTGCAAAGACTAAATCAAACACGCTTTACACCAATAAAGGTAAAACAACGTCGGACGATTTTGAAGTTGGAGGAGAACATGAGATGGAGTTTTTCGGCACTGGGTCGGGTCATGCGTGACCTTTCCAGCGTGATGATGTCATACGCCGTGAATAATCACAACACTGAAGTCAAGCATTTGTGGTTAAAAAGTATTTTTTCTTCTTGAAAATGTCCGATGGTTTGGCTAGATCAGACTCTATTCGTCGTCTCTGAAGCCCTTCCTCTGAAACTGCATTGATTTGGACCTTCAACCGTTGGTTCCCATTGAAGTCCATTATGTGGAGAAAAATCCTTGAAAAACGTACTTTCTTTTCGACTAAAGAAAGAAAAACACGACCATCTTGGATGAGACGGGGGGGCACTTTGATTTTGAAGTGAACTAATCCTTTAATGTTATAATTAAGGAAGAGGGAAAGTTCTTTAAACTGTTACATATGTTACTGTTTATATTTAAATCACAACCTACAACCCTCATATCTCACATAATCAGAATATAAACTGAACATATTGAAATGCGTACTGTATATGAATCAGGAGCAGCATTAAAGTGTGTGCTGATAACAGTGGCAGGAGAAATGGCAGCTCTGTGTCTGTGTTTGGCTGGTAAAGATCACTCAATCTTCTTCATTCAAACTGCTTTATTTCAAACGCTAATCCTGCTGGAGGTTCATGGACACTAATTGGGTTTAGTCCAGCAGCTTTTCAGAGTCCAGAGCGGGAGACGCGGGGATTTAGTGTGGACGTTCAGCTCAAGGACACTCCAACACTAGGGCCGTATTGCATAACACCCAGATGCAGATGACCTTTAACAGAACTAAATGTTCCTGGAAAAAGAAAAGGAGAACAACATTACTGTACTGTACATTGTTATCTTTATTGATTGAGTTTCACTGACCATATTTACTTTCTTCTGTCTGAACTAATAATTGTTTTTTTTAGACGATGTTGACCGCCATATCAATGAGTGCCATTGCTACAAACGGTGTTGTTCCAGGTACAGTACATTTATCATTCTCAACGTGTATTTAACAGGAAATGACATCATGTTAAACCTCAAACACCCAAGCAGTGTGGTCGATTATGGTGTTTCTGTAACCAGTAGAAAAGCGCTGCTGAGTGTGTGTCATACCCTTTTTTTATCCTGTTTGATGATGTTCTCCCCAGCTGGAGGCTCTTACTACATGATCTCTCGGTCTCTGGGCCCTGAGTTTGGCGGTGCGGTGGGACTGTGTTTCTATCTGGGCACCACGTTCGCCGGGGCCATGTACATCCTCGGCACCATCGAGATCTTCCTGGTGAGTGTTGTGTGTCCTATTAAAGGTTACAGTCAGATTAAGTCCAGAAAATCCAGAGAGAGATTTTAGTAACTGGTAATAGCCCACGGTGACGTTAGGATCACCTAAGAATAACTTCAGACTTTAAATTAAGGAATTATGTCATGTTTATTGTGTGATATAATTAATATTTATGACATATTTGCAACGATTTTACTGCCTATATAAAATTAAGCTACATTGCTAATAATTTGGTGAATTATTAAAGTAGATTTGTGAGTATAAAGTTTTTATTTTACAAAAAATAGTTAAATAGACATGTTTAATAATATTGCATATACAGTATATATAGAAAATTAAACAATTCTTAAATTAAATAAATAATACAATTTGACTCAAATAAATAATAAATACTTCTGATAGATGGATGGATTGATAGATCTATCCGTCCATCATTCCATCCATCCATCCGTCATTCCATCCATCCATCTATCTATCTATCCATAATTCCATCCATCCATCCATCTATCCGTCATTCCATCCATCTATCCATCCATCCATCCATAATTCTATCCATCCATCCATCCATCTATTCTTCATTCAATCCATCCATCCATCCGTCATTCCATCCATCCATCCATCCATCCATCCATCCATCTATCCGTCATTCCATCCATCTATCCATCCATCCATCCATAATTCTATCCATCCATCCATCCATCCATCTATTCGTCATTCAATCCATCCATCCATCCGTCATTCCATCCATCCATCCATCCATCCATCTATCCGTCATTCCATCCATCTATCCATCCATCCATCCATAATTCTATCCATCCATCCATCCATCCATCTATTCGTCATTCAATCCATCCATCCATCCGTCATTCCATCCATCTATCCATCCATCCATCCATAATTCTATCCATCCATCCATCCATCTATTAGATCATTCAATCCATCCATCCATCCGTCATTCCATCCATCCATCCATCCATCCATCCATCCATCTATTCGTCATTCCATCCATCCATCTATCCGTCATTCCATCCATCCATCCATCCATCCATCCATCCATCCATCCATCCATCCATCCATCCATCTATTCGTCATTCCATCCATCCATCTATCCATCATTCCATCCATCCATCCATCCATCGTCATTCCATCCATCCATCTATCTTTCATCCATCCATCCATCCATCTATTTGTCATTCCATCCATCCATCCATCTATTCGTCATTCCATCCATCCATCTTCATTCCATGCATCCATCTATCCTTCATCCATCCATCCATCCATTTATCCATCTATCTATCATCATTCCATTCATCCATCCATCCGTCATTCCATCCATCCATCCATCTATCTATCTGTCATTCCATCCATCCATCGGTTATTCCATCCATCCATCCATCTATCTATCCATCATTCCATCCATCCATCGTTTTTATTCCATCCATCCATCCATCTATCCATCCATCATTCCATCCATCCATCTATCCGTCATTCTATCCATCCATCTATCTATCTATCCATAATTCCATCCATCCATCCATCTATCCGTCATTCCATCCATCTATCCATCCATCCATCCATAATTCTATCCATCCATTTATCCATCTATTCGTCATTCAATCCATCCATCCATCCGTCATTCCATCCATCCATCCACCCATCCATCTATTCGTCATTCCATCCATCCATCTATCCATCATTCCATCCATCCATCCATCCATCGTCATTCCATCCATCCATCTATCTTTCATCCATCCATCCATCCATCCATTTATCCATCTATCTATCATCATTCCATTCATCCATCCATCCGTCATTCCATCCATCCATCCATCTATCTATCTATCTGTCATTCCATCCATCCATCGGTTATTCCATCCATCCATCCATCCATCTATCTATCCATCATTCCATCCATCCATCGTTTTTATTCCATCCATCCATCCATCTATCTATCCGTCATTCCATCCATCCATCGGTTATTCCATCCATCCACCCATCTATCTATCCGTCATTCCATCCATCCATCGGTTATTCCATCCATCCATCCATCCGTCATTCCATCCATCCATCCATCTATCTATCTGTCATTCCATCCATCCATCGGTTATTCCATCCATCCATCCATCCATCCATCTATCTATCCATCATTCCATCCATCCATCAGTTATTCCATCCATCCATCTATCCATCCATCCATCTATCTATCCGTCATTCCATCCATCCATCGGTTATTCCATCAATCCATCTATCCATCCATCCATCTATCTATCCGTCATTCCATCCATCCATCGGTTATTCCATCAATCCATCCATCTATCTATCCCTCATTCCATCCATCCATCGGTTATTCCATCCATCCATCCATCTATCTATCCGTCATTCCATCCATCCATCGGTTATTCCATCCATCTATCTATCTGTCATTCCATCCATCCATCCGTTATTCCATCCATCCATCCATCCATCTATCCGTCATTCCATCCATCCATCCATCCATCCGTTATTTTATCTATCCATCTATCTATCCGTCATTCCATCCATCCATCCATCCATCCATCCATCTATCTATCTGTCATTCCATCCATCCATCCATCCATCTATCCGTCATTCCATCCATCCATCCATCCATCCATCCGTTATTTTATCTATCCATCTATCTATCCGTCATACCATCCATCCATCCAATCCTGTTCCGCCCCCACCCCATTATTTCCTCTTTATTCTCTTGTTTAAATTAAAATGAACATTCTGTGTTGTGCCTCAGACCTACATCGTGCCCAGCGCTGCCATCTTTAGGGCGGAGGAGAAGGCTCAGGAGGCTGAGGCCTTGCTGAATAACATGCGTGTGTACGGCACGTGCTGTCTAACGCTCATGGCTGTGGTGGTGTTCGTCGGTGTGAAGTACGTCAACAAGCTCGCGCTGGTTTTCCTGGCCTGTGTGGTGCTGTCCATCCTGGCCATCTACGCTGGCGTCATCAAAACCATCTTTGAACCTCCGATTTTTCCGTAAGTTCATGAAAGATGGAGAGCAGCATTCATTATATAGTATGCAACAGGGATCACTTATTCAGGAGTTTTAAACCTTGACTCAAACCAACCAGCTCATTATAAACTTTTAAATACTTTTTTTCATTTACTTCATTAAAATGAGTTAAAGCAACACAACTCTTAAACATTCGGAAACAATTTTGTTCAATTCATTACAATTGTACAATGAAAGTTAACTTATTTAGATTTTTATGTTTGTGACCACATGAATAACCATCCGGACAGTGAATTTCTAGTTCCCAGCATGCTTTTCATGGGACAGCATTAGATCAATATGGAAGCTTGTTTCTGCTTTTTGAATAAAGCCATTTAAAAGTTTAATAGAGTTTATTTAGTCATATTTTTGTGTGGCTACTATTGTGCATAAATTATATAATTTACTAAATTTATATTATTACACAAAACATGATTCTAATAAGGTTTGAATACATTTCATATAGTAAAAGTATATGGAATGCATACATTATTTTTTTATTTTAGTAGACATTTGTAGTTTTTATTTTTTTATTTCAGTCTCTATGGTGAAAAATGGGATTTTTACTTCTGAAACCCAACTATTGCCCTCTATTGCTTCAAAATGCTGATGTTTTAAAGCGTTGCCTATTTAAACTAAACAGAGGCTCTTTATGGATGTTAGCAGCATTGGGCAGCTCTCAGTGCCTTTTGTTGAACCACAAACATCCGCAGCAGTGTTTGCTTCACAGGCTTTCTCAATCACCACAACCCTCCTGACAATAAACTCTGATTTAAATGAGTGTTTTGAATTCTTTCTGAACGCTCTTCTGTCCTCTCCAGGGTCTGTTTGTTGGGCAACCGCACCCTGCAGAACCACGGCTTTGACAAGTGCTTGAAGACAGAAATGATAGACAACGTGACCGTGACCACGAAGCTTTGGTCTCTCTTCTGTGAAGGGCCGGAGCTCAACGCCAGCTGCAATGAATACTTCAGCCTCAATAACGTCACTGAGATCCAGGGCATTCCCGGCCTCACCAGCGGAGTCATTTCAGGTGAGATCATCACTTTTGCTTTAAACATTGAGGATGAGTAAATGATGTCTAAATGGGCCTTCTATACTTTTGGTACATGTTCACATCAGTTATTCCAAGACAAAATCAATTTTGGCCATTGCAATCTTGAATATCCAGTGGGAAATAAGTCACATTATGGAAGTTGCATGTGCTCTTTTATGTTCGTTTTAACGTCAGATTGCTTTGCTGTCAGTCACTTTAGAAAGTGTCTAAATAACTGTTCAAAATTATTCAGACGTGTGTGAGAGCAGGGTTTGCATGTTAAGCACCCCTAATATTATATAATTTTGTTATATTATGATGAAAGATGTTAAATGTGATATTAAGAAAAGAAAAATGGTTTCAACTTAAAATAGTGGCTTTAACATTGTCATACTAAAATAGTTAAAATATTATCTTGAAAATATTAAATATTTATTTATAAATTTTTATTTAAAAAAAAAATTCTACAGAAACAAATATAAGAAAAATGACAAACTTATTGCAATTAATGTCATTATTTCTGACTAGTTTTTTAATTAAGTTGACAGATATTAGTTATTTTTAGAAAATAATTTTTAAGCAAAAATTATGAGAAAAATAACAAAAAATGTCCTTTATTTCTGACCAGTTGTTGATAAAATAGATTGAAATATTATTAAATGTAATCAATTTGAAATAAATAAAACATTTCATTAATATCTTAAGTGTACATTAACTTTGAAAGCCACAAAAATGCATTTTGTATGTAAAAAAACCCTCCAATTTTTAGGATTTACTTTGCAACATTTTCTCAGAATTTTCTTGCACATTTCACAAATAATAACAGAAGCAAGTAAAATTTTGAAATACTGTGATAAAAAAATTAAAATTTTAAAAAGATGTACGTTTTAAAATAAATTGCAGTTTTCACAGATTGAAAACTCCTGCGTTTGAACATTAAATTGACCTCTGACCCCAAAGGTCTCTACCGTAGAGTGACAGAGCATGGCAAGAGTTCAAGAGTAGTAAATCTGTGTGTATTAATAAAATCTCCTAAGATGATTTCCATACGCTCATGCGTTCAGCTGAAGCCCATCGGGGTTGTTGATCATGAAGCCGCTGTGGCTCTTGTAAATGTCATGTTTCAGACTGGATTCTGCTGGATTTAACAGGCCAGACCTGACATTAATATCTCCACACTGATGTCAAAGTGAGCAGAAATAATTGTTTTCACGCAGCATTACAGTGTCTGGCCTGGAGTTTGTGTAAGTAGGTCAGTACAGTACATTCAAGTGGTTTCAATTTGTCCTCATAATTTGATTAAACCAGCACAGCGCTTGTGTTTTATACTCTTAACTTGGATTTTAATGTCGTGGGCGATGGAAAAAGGACACTTATGGAATATTACATGACACATTTCATGCTTTTTTTCTTTTGAGTAGATGCTTATTTTGAATTAGTATGTTCTGTATAGTATGAGTGTGTGTAGTATAAATGTAATCCGGACGCAGTACATTCGCCATGTTGTCATCATGTGACCTACCAGCATCAGATGCTCACTTCACCGCCATTTACAAATCCTCTCCCGTGGCCTCATGGGATAGTAAAGTGTCCATGCACATTAGTAGGTCATCCGGGTGTTTGTACTCTTATATGAGTACTGTGAATTCGGACAGTTTTTCCCCTGCTATATAGTATGAAGTATTTTAGATGCAGCCCTTGCTTTATCTGGCAACACTTTACAATAGTTCCATTAGTTAAAGTTATTTAATGCATTAATGAGCATTACATTTGTTAAACTATTTATTAATCTTCGTTAATGTTGGTCAATAAAAATACAACTGTTCATTGTTAGTTCATGTCAGCTCAAGTCTATTAAATAATATTAACAAGCACAACTTTTAAAGCCAGAATATGTGATTTTTTTGCTTATTCAAAATAAAGGCGTAAGTTGATGACTGCTTGGTTTGGCGGAGCTTTTATTCTGTCAGACGAGCGCTTCCTCTTCTTCCGCTCATGCGTATGTGGGTTACGCAGCGCTGTTTTATCATATTAGATACATTATTTGAGTGTGTTAAAGTTATGTTATAATGCTACTCTGTGCTTTCGCTCAGCGCTACTATGAGACGATGAGAGCAGTGAGAGAGCCATATTAGGCATGGTAAAATCATGATTTAAACAATAATGGTGCTTTCACACCGGACGCGATTGACGCGATTCGCGCAAGTGATTTACATGTTAAGTCTATGCAGAGACGCGAATTGGCATTCTGCGGCGCGATTAGCGAATGTGGCGGCGCGAATAAGCGCGATTCGCGAAACATGCGAATTGAGCGCGAAACACGCGAATCGCTCAAGTTGAAAAATCTGAACTTTAGCGGATATTCGCGCCGCGTTAACCAATCAGGAGCTTGCTCTAGTAGTGACAACAATGAAGAGAAAATAGTATTAATCATATATTAATATCTGGTTCAGACAAGTGTGCATATGACTATCACTGTGATAATATTAAATGACATGAACCACAAGCAGTCTCTTTTTTTTTATTAAATGCCAGTTTATGTATAATCAATAATACAAAAGTATAATCTTAAAATGTATAATAAGCTATAAAAAAGCAAACAATTCAGTCAAACATTCAAAGTCAGTGCTAGTACGCTACAACAGTAAATTAAAGTTAAAAAGCCTAAAAATAAAAAAGTTAGAAACTTAACTTTGCCCTCAGCCTAAACGATTTGCCAGGAACAAATTATATATCCATGAGACCAAAGATCGCCCGTTACACACACACACAAGGCAATTATAGCTGGAGACACCACAGAGCCATCAGAGCCAGCGGCAAATGTGGGAAGGACTGGCCGAGAAGGCTGCTCGCCGGGGTTAACGTCTTGTGACGCGCTGATCCACTGGAGCTCACAACTCCAGCGGAAGATAAAAAGTTCAAATAGGCACTCTTTTTAGAGATAAACCACATATTTGAGCTTTAAACAACTATATTATCGCCTGAAAAGTATTCAAACTACGTTTTGTCACACATTAACAGCAGTATTTTTTTTACAAAAAAAGACCTCAAGTGACCGAGTCAAGTGGCTGGTAGAAGCCCCTGCGATGACGCAAATTCGCGTCTGTTGTGTAGTGAATGGCACACGCGAATGAAGCGAATTTCTCGCGCGAATGAAGCGAATTTCTCGCGCGAATGAAGCGAGTAAACTCAAAATGTTCAAGCGTCCACTTTCGTGCGAATAGCGCGAATAATTCGCGTCAATCGCGTCCGGTGTGAACGCCCCATAAGACTGTGTTGAGCTGGAGAACAATCATTAGTTTGTGTCCATCAATGATCCAAACATGAGCACTGGAACCATTGTATGTGGGCAGGACAAGACCCAGCCACTTTTTAAGATGAATGATATTGGACTCACTTTTACCATCTCTGATTCAGCACATGTCTGTTCACCTACCCCTAACCAATAAACACGTTATTATTAAACTTATTATTTACACTTTTCTAATATTTTCTTAATTTGTTTTTAAATAAATGATTTAATATGTGATGAGAAAAGGGAGTAGAGCGAGTTCGGCAAAAGGCGGAATGGATCCTCGGGTCGATTTGCATCACTTTGTGTTTTGTGTTTTCCGTAATGTTGTCCGGCCCAACCAGACGTTTAGTAAACAAGGTGGGATATTTATGTAATTATGTAATTATGTATAGGATATTATGTAAATTGCATCTACTCCAGTAAATATTTCCTGGGGGAGGACCATAGACTGTATATAAATATGGACGTAGTGTCCGTGATGTCAACCATAGGATTCTGAAGAGCCGTTTTGAAGCGTAAAGTAAAGATGAGCTGGACGTTGCCATCTTGGCTGCGCGTCACTCCCGGATAACTGAAAATGGGCAAAGAGGCGGGACGTGGCTGGAGCTGAGGTAACATGATGACTAACAGACAGCGGATAAATGGCTATCAACCTGCCACTCAGAGTGGCCACGCCCTTAATTTTGCAGAACTTTAAGGCTTTATATAATGTAAACGAGTTACAAAAAAATTCACCCCCCTCACTGTCGTCATGAAGGGCAAAATTAGCCGTATAGACCAAAACCACAGTTTGTCCCTGGCTGTAAACATGTTTTATTCTGCTGTAAAGTTGGGCATTTTAACATGAGCTCAATGAGATCCTGCTCCTTCTGGAGCCGGTCTCTAGTGGCCAGTCGAGGAACTGCAGTTTAAGTCACTTCCGTATCGGCTTCAAGAGAGACCTCGGGAGGAGCCGCTTGGGGAGGACCCACCCACAGACTGTTCTAATGGTTTTTGGATATTTCAATCCAAAAATCTTACATATTGTGGCCTTAATCTTTGTTAATACAAGTAAAAAAAATCCAGCTGTTTATTGTTAGTTTTTGAAGGAGTTTTGTTTTCTTGCCACCGTTGCCTTTGGCTTTTGGCTTGCTCAGTTGGGGACACCTAAATTTCAACTATATCACCGTTCCGCCCGCATTGACACTATATGATAACTGAAATTAGCTGGATAACATCACTGAATTATTTTCCTGTTAATTCTGTGAAGCTGCTTTGAAACAATTGGACTTGTTAAAAGCTTGAATTCATGTCAGCTCAGATCTATTAAATAATATTAACAAACACAACTTTTGATTTTAATAATGCATTAGTAAAGGTTGAAATTTACACCATTCCTAAACGTGTTTTTTAATTGCATGTTAACTAATGGAACCTCACTGTGAAGTGTTACACTTTATCTTTTGTCTCTTTTGCACTTCTGAGAATTTCCATCAATGCTATTTGTTTTCAGATTGACATGAATTTTAATAAATCAATTTTATTGATCAATTTTAGTGGTTTCTCAAATGCAGAAACTGAACCGAATGGCCCAAAATCAAAGCTTATCTCAATGTTTGAGTTCAATGTCTTGACCTGTAGTGCTGATGTTCTTGGGTTTGCACAGAGAACATGTGGGCGAGCTACGGCCCCGCTGGTATGCTGGTGGAGAAAGCCCTGCCGTCGGAGCCGGCGGCCCCGTCACCTCAGGACCAGTACATGCCGTATGTAGTCAATGACATCACCACCTTCTTCACACTGCTGGTGGGAATCTACTTCCCCTCGGTCACGGGTACGAACACATTCATGCTCTTCACATCACGGGTCATTACATAGCTGCTTTCCTCTCGTATTCTCTTGGCTGTTAATCTAGATTGATCTGGTCATGAGAGTCTTATCATGCTCAGATTCACAGCAGGAGCGCGTGTGAACTCTCCGTAAACAGAGCGATAGCGTTTCATGCTGCGCTGCAGTATCAGGACATGACCTCTGTGCAGTCGCATGGATTGAGCTCTTGGAAAGAACATTAGAACTGGGTTAAATATATTTATATCAATATTTATGTAATGTTTTAATTTTTAAAAAAACGTGTAACATTTTTGAATCAGCTTTTTAATTTTTATATTTTAATTTGTAGTTTTAGTCATTTGTTATGTGCTTTTGTCATTTTATTTGCTTTTTTCTCATTAAATTTAAATTGTTTATTTCATTTAATTGAAGTCGGTTTCCAAGGCAACATTCCTAAAATAATTCAGAATTCAACATTTCCATGAAATCATCTATTCATATTTTATTCAAACGAATAGTTTGAACTAGAAATTCAGTCAAAAAATGTATTGAAACTAATTAGTGTTATTATCTTAGAATTATTTATATACTATTATAGCATTTATTCAATTAGAATGTTAATTATTTATAATCTATTTCTATTTTTTATCAACATTTTTATTTTAATCAATTAATGAAAATGATTTTTTTATTTGTTTTTGTTACCAAAACGACACTGACTCCAACACTGTTTTTGCTATTGAGTTTTAAATTAGACACAGCATGAATTTTCTTTATAACTCAGGCTTGATTTGATCAAAACCTCTTCTTTTCTCCAGGAATCATGGCTGGATCCAACAGATCCGGGGATCTGAGAGACGCTCAGAGGTCCATTCCCATCGGAACCATCCTCGCCATCATAACCACCACTATCATCTGTATCCTTACTTCCCTTACAAACCTTCCCTTTCCTTCCTAAAGTTCCTTTAAATCCATTGGAATCACACTGCACTCAATCACTGAATCATTTGTATTGTGTCTGTATGAGAGAAAGTGTAAGGAGAGATGCTGTTGTCTCATCCTCTAGGAGAATCGTTTTCTTAACGCTGTAACTCAGATCTGTCCTGCGTTGTGCTGTTTGGCGCCTGCATCGACGGTGTGGTGCTCCGAGACAAGTGAGCGCTTTCTATCCCTCATTTTCCTGAATAAACTTACAGGAAGTATATTTTAAATTACGGTCGGTTTCTGTGCAAAGCCTGTTTATGAGCAGTTTAGGCACTGCAGTCAAAGAACCCTTTAAGTGAAGTATCCCAAGAGTCGTCTTATGTTGTGATTATATCAGGAAAGTTCCAAAACATAGTGTGCTCCCTACCTAGACAGTACTTTTGGGCATTGTGCTGTTCCAAAGATAGGCAGCAGTTATGTTTCCTCCCAAGATATATAGTAAGAAAGCCTGAGAGAAATACTTCAATCATATAATAAATATGTATGTATACATACACCGATCAGGCATAACATTATGACCACTGACAGGTGAAGTGAATCACACTCTTACACATCACGGCTCCTGTTAGTGGGTGGGATATATTAGGCAGCAAGTGCACATTTTGTCCTCAGAGTTGATGTGTTAGAAGCAGGAAAAATGGGCAAGCGTAAGGATTTGAGCGAGTTTGACAATTGGTTCCCGGTCTGGCACATTTTTAAAAATCCCTAATGTTTACATTAAAGGAAAAGAGTCCCCTACTCACATCGTCAAGCAAACCACCAAAACAAAATACACGTTTGTAATCATTTGGCGTTTGCCCTTTCTAATCTTTCTTTGAACACGCTGAAAAATTTCCCTCAGATGCGGTAACTTAATGCTTAACGTTAACCCAGTCGGCGTCATTACTGTGGCTGTGCATTGTTATAGTAGGCTATACTCCAATATAATCTCTTTGAGAATGATATTTGCTGATATATCTACTGTCCTACTTTAAACGCTAACGTTTAGTATCATTGTTAATTTGTTGTGCCTGCTGCAATGTTACTTTCTGGCTCTTTCTGACTACTTTTAATCCTGCGGTGATCTACCCGTGATAATTCATAATTTCATTATAGCATTTGTTTCAGCTGGCGCAATTTTATTAAGAAATATAAAAAAAACTATAGTCTACTGTAGCCTACAATATCCCTCAGTAACATTAGCCTACCACATAATTATGACAATCGTCAAAGCGGGATATCAGGCAGAGGATATATATATATGCGAGCCGGGTACATCTACATTATTAAATAAAAAAGTTAGGCGCACCAGTGCAACCAAGGCAAAAAGTTATTCTGGAGCCCTGGACGAGCAATGGAAGAAGGTGGCCTGGTCTGATGGATCACGTGTTCTTTTACATCACGTGGATGGCCGGGTGTGTGTGCGTGGCTTACCTGGGGAACACATGGCCCCAGGATGCACTATGGGAAGAAGGCGAGCCGGCGGAGGCAGTGTGATGCTTTGGGCAATGTTCTGCTGGGAAACCTTGGGTCCTGCCATCCATG
Source organism: Gobiocypris rarus (assembly GCA_023029165.1). Classification (NCBI taxonomy): domain Eukaryota; kingdom Metazoa; phylum Chordata; class Actinopteri; order Cypriniformes; family Gobionidae; genus Gobiocypris; species Gobiocypris rarus. The sequence continues at coordinate 2,745,219 of CM040924.1, forward strand.
TGGATGTTACTTTGACACGTCCCACCTACCTAAGCATTGTTGCAGACCATGTACAGCTTTTCATGGAAACGGTATTCCCTGGTGGCTGTGGCTCTTCCAGCAGGATAATGCTCCTGACACAAAGCACAAATGCTTCAGGAATGGTTTGAGAAGCACAACAACGAGTTTGAGGAATTGACTTGGCCTCCAAATTCCCAGATCTCAATCCAACCGAGCATCTGTGGGATGTGCTGAACAAACAAGTCCGATCCATGGAGGCCCCACATCGCAACTTACAGGACTTAAAGGATCTGCTGCTAACATCTTGGTGCCAGATACATATGCACAAAATGTTTAATATATTATATTATATACAGTATAATAAATGTTAATATATAATATCAATCCTGTTGGTTAGGTTTGGAGACTCTGTGAAAGGGAACTTGGTGATTGGCACTCTGTCCTGGCCCTCCCCCTGGGTGATCGTGATTGGCTCTTTCTTCTCCTGCTGTGGGGCGGGGCTTCAGAGTCTCACCGGCGCCCCCCGACTGCTACAGGCCATCGCTCGAGACGGCATAGTGCCCTTCCTTGAGGTACGCGTAAATAGTTTTAATTTAGTGTACGTTTTAGTAATTATGTTATGTGGTTTTATCATGTTTATTTGTTTTTTACTTCTATAAAGATTTTATTTCATATTAACTATTTTTATTTTAGTTCAAATTTAAAGCAAAATACCAGTGTTACTTCAATTATTGTTTCTATTAGAAAATCATAAATCAAAAATGATAATCTTTGTACTATTCGGCACATAAGCATCCTCATATCCTGCCGTATAGCGCTCTGACTGTCATGTGATCGTCTCTCAGGTGTTTGGTCACGGTAAAGCCAACGGAGAGCCGACGTGGGCTCTTCTTCTGACGGCTCTCATCTGTGAAATTGGGATTCTCATCGCTTCTCTTGACGCTGTGGCGCCCATCCTTTCAATGTAAGAGTCGTGTGTAATGTGGTTCTCCTTCGCTGTGGTGACAGCCTGTGTGCTTGACTGTGTTTCTCTCGTCAGGTTCTTTCTCATGTGTTACCTGTTCGTCAATCTGGCCTGTGCGCTCCAGACGCTGCTGAGGACGCCCAACTGGAGGCCGCGCTTCAAATACTACCACTGGTGAGACACACAGTCATATCGAACATGTGGCTTGAGTTTGGGGTCGGTGCAATTGTTTCATATTTTCGAAATAAGTCTCTTCTGCTCACCAAAGCTGCATTTATTTGATCAACACTACAGCAAAAAATGTGAAATATTATTCTAATGTAGATCAGCTGTTCTCTGTGTGAATATATAGTGCAGTGTGATTTATTCCTGTGATCAAAGCTGAATTTATCATCATTTCTCCAGTCTTCAGTGTCACATGATCCTTCACTCATCATTCAATATGAGGATCTCATTATGATTATTATCAGTGGTGAAAACAGTTCATATTTTTGTGGAAACTGTGATACGTTTTATGTTTCAGGATTCTTTGACGAATAGAATGTCCAAAAGAACAGCATTTATTAAAATATAATCTTTTGTAACATTATAAATGTCTTTATTGTCACTTTTGATCAATTGAATGCATCCTTGCTGAATAAAAGTATTAATCTCTTTAAAAATCTTTTTGAAAGGTAGTGTGCATTTGTTAGTTAGTTTGTTAGTTATTTGAACATGTTAATAAAATAGAAATAATATATATATTAGAGCATACATACCTACATATATACAATACAATTAAAATAACAAATAAATAAGAACATAGACTTCTCAATACAAGCTCCCAAAATTATTGTAAATAATTGTGAGTAATTCAGAAAGAAAAGAAAAACAGTTTCCCTTGTTCAAAAAGGAGTAGGAAGAAGTTCAAACTAACTTTTCTGGTCCTGCCCCCCTTTTCTCTATATTTATCCCTTAATTAAACACAAAACAAATAGATGCTTTACATATTTACATAAACATACACTATATATCTACTTCCAGTACTCACATAATTAAAATAGACCTAAACGAGACAAAAGTTGACTTTGAGAGATCTCTTCTGGATTTTCTCAGGAGAAACATTAGCATAAGTCTTGAATGTCTTGAAATGCATATTTTTACTCTTTATTTTAGAGTTTTTTGGTTACACTGTAATCATACATTTAAGATATATTAAGTAATTACATGTATTTACTATAGGGTTAGGATTTGGTTTAGGGTTAATTGCATGTAATTATTTATAGTTATTACTATAGTCAGTATATGTAACAATGACACTGTAAAATAAAGTGTTACTAATATTGCATATGTGTGTGGTGGCGTTATGTCTCCTTCAATCGTATTGCCATCTAGATGATTGATTGTTTATGATTGATCTATTGAAAGTGTTATACGTGAACTGAGCTGTTCTCACTCTTCAGGGCCCTGTCGTTTCTCGGCATGAGTTTATGTCTGGCTCTGATGTTCATTTCCTCCTGGTACTACGCTCTGGTGGCCATGCTCATCGCTGGATGCATCTACAAATACATTGAATACCGCGGGTAAGATCTGCAGAAGCGCATTACAGCCCACGCCGTGGGTCAGTGCAGACGTTAAGCTGATAAGCTGATAGTGATTGTCTGCGGTGAATCCCTGTAAGTGGAAACTCCCTCACGGTGACTTTTCCGTCTGTGTTCAGGGCGGAGAAGGAGTGGGGCGACGGGATCCGCGGCGTGTCCCTCAATGCGGCGCGCTTCGCTCTCATTCGGCTGGAGGAGGCGCCGCCGCACACGAAAAACTGGAGGTGAGGATCGAAAAACATCTTCATACACAAGCACTTCATCCATATTACAGTAATCACCTGAGACCACGTATGTCCAAAATCATACTTCAATACTTTTATTCAGCAAGAATGCATTAAATTGATCAAAAGTGACATTTATAATGTTACAAACTACTCTATTTCTAATAAAGGCTGATAATAATCATAAATGTTTCTTGAGCATCATATCCTCATATTGAATGATGAGTGAAGGATCATGTGACACTGAAGACTGGAGTAATGATGATAAATTCAGCTTTGATCACAGGAATAAATCACACTGCACTATATATTCATACAGAGGACAGCTGATTTACATTAGAATAATATTTCAAAATTTGACTGTTTTTATTGTATTTTTAATTAAATAAATGCAGCACCGTGAGCATAAAAGTATTTGTCAAAACATTAAACTTATCGAATTATCCTAACCTGTGAACAGTAGTGTATATCATTTGTTTATCACCTTTAAAACCATAATACATTTTTTTAATTAAAATATTTTGACAAAAGGGGACAAAAAAGTTCCTCTAATTGAAGAATCACACTTTTTATAAATGTATTTTATATTTATTTATGATTCTGTGCAGAGCAATTCTTGGCATTTTAACTTTTCTGCACTCTTAAAAAAAAGGTTTAAAAAACACAATAATAATAATAAATAATCACAATTATATTATGTTATTGGTAGTATTAATTAATTTAATATAATACATTTTAATTTGTTATTATACTATATTATAATCATTTTTATTATTGCTACATAAATACATTTAACTGTCTTATTACTATGAATGTATTTCATATATTAATATAATGTTTTAATCTTTGTGTTAGAGTGTAAAGCTATTATAAGACAAGTATTTTGTCTTTAAAATCATCCTAGAGGACAAAAAGTTTAAGATTCATGTTATTAATTTATTTGTTGCTGTAAGTTCGAGTGAAAATGTCATTTTTATTCATATGTATTATATCAAATGTATTTGAAAGTAAGTATAGCAAAGTATCTGGCAGTCAACAGATTTCAGTAGCGGCGTTCTTTCTCTCCTTCACCTTGCACTTCCGTGTCGTAATCCAGAGAGAATCAGTATTGGATTTTTCCCAGAGCTCTCAGTAATCTTTCATGGATTAAATAACCTGCATACGATGAGACGCAATGAAACTCCAGTGGTCTTTGAGGATTCAGGTCAGACCTGTTCATTCCTCATCCCAGCGGGTTCATTCCTAATCTACGGCAGGAGAAAATGATCTGCAACATCTGTGAGCCGCTACACAATCTCTGTCGCAGGTCTTCCGTGTGTTTCCCGTGTCTAAGCCGCTTTGGCTCCTGTGATCGACATGATGAGAGTCTGTCATCACATCTCATGGCCGGGGTTATTATAGTTAACCGAAGATAAAAACATAAAAAGAAACACATTTTTGTATATTAAAATAAAATAAAGAACTGAAATAAGGTATTTAAAAAACTAGTTCCCAAGGAAATACAACACAATTACTAAATCTTTAAATAAAAATTTAAAATATCAAAATTCAGACTATTAACTATAATAAAAACTATAATAATATCTCAGTGATACTATAATAACATTGCTCACGACTTCCCGGCTGCACTAGAATAACCCGTTGGAATTAATTTTAGTGGATTTATCCATCTTTTGTAAAGAGTAATCATCATTAATGATCACGGCAGAGACCCTGAGCTCTTGATTCTAGCCTCAGATTGACATCATTCACCTGAAAGCATCACACCTCTCGTAGTCCTGCGTAATCTTTTAATCCACAGCTGGAAAAACCTCCACAGTTTGATTTGAGAATGCAGAATCCTTTTTTTTTTACTGCATTATTGTGTGTAAATAATTGTAACCAAGGTTATGCATTAATTCATTATACAAACCTATACAGTGCTACATTTTGAAGAGTGTTTAGCATTAAAACACACGAGTTGTACTATGAAAAGTTGAAGCCATGAATAATTATATAAGCTGGCTTTGAGTGA
>CM040924.1:2755000-2777500 GCA_023029165.1 Gobiocypris rarus
GTCATAATTTATTAACGCGTCATAATATTTATTTAACAGTATCAATTTTCACAGGAAGCCTTTTGATGTTTTGTGTGTGGTTGATAATGTTCTTAATATCTTTGTTGAGGTTGAACTGTGATTTGCTAAACATGCTGTAAAAATATTATATTATATCATCATAATAGTGTTCAATTATTTAATATTATTTTTTTATGTATTAATATAATGTTTTAAACTTTTATTATATTATTATTTAATGTATTATAATTAATGAATGATTTATTATTATAATATAATATATTATATTATTGCTACATAATGTTGAATTATTTATCTTTTATTGTTATTATTATTAATAATAATAACAATTTAATTTCTTTGTTCACAAACAATTATTTTAATTATTTATTATTGCTACCTTTTATTGAATGCTAATATGATCATTGTATTGATTTATTAACCTAATGTGTGCTGGTTTGAGTGATGTGAGTGTATGTGGTGTGTTCCAGCATGACAGTGACATCTCCGCCTTCACCTACGAGAAGACTCTGGTGATGGAGCAGCGCTCACAGATGCTGAAGCAGATGCAGCTGTCGAGGACGGAGCGCGAGCGAGAGGTGATGTTCAGCGCACACTTCATTAATACTACATCAATCTCAACAAAACTATCACAAAATGGCAAAATATGCAAACATAGGAAATTGTATATTGTATAAAGAAAGCCATTTGTTTTTTAAAGTAGTGACATAAATTTCATGATATATTTTGTAAACCAATGTCAGTAGGCGACTGTAATTTTCATTAGTGTAATGTAGATATTAATTTTCATTAACGCATACTATATATATATATATATATAATTGTGTATTATAGTATAAGAATATTATAATTAGTAAATGTTTTTAATCGATTAACAGCATTATATATACACTATCTCAAATTAAGCGCTTTTGTAAGTATATGTCATGTTAATATTCATGAGATTATTGCATTTATTGTTTATAATACTGCAATATTTAAATATTGTATCATTTATGCTGATTTCAATTGGACAGGATGATATTTTTGCATTACGGTAATGTCATGAAAATAATGTCACAACGCAAAAAATTCTTAATGGCCCTAAAAATAGGCGAAATATTGCTTTTGATTTTGCATTGACATTTCTTGCTGAGATTGAAGAATCCTCTGCTGCGGTTGATAATGCACCTGGGCTGAGGATCGTGGCGGTGGCACACCATTACAGCTTTGTGACTTGTGGTCCCTCTTTCATTCCTGCTACTCTCTGGGAAACACACACCTCAGATTCAAAGCATCACGGACGAATCGCGTAGCTCCATTCGGAGGAAGAACCAGAGCGGAGCCCACGGCTCAGGCGTCAATAACCAGAACAGCCAACTAGATGAGGAAAGTCAAGACGAGGTAGTGAATCAAAGGACTGAACACCTGCAAGTGCAGAGCCAGAAGACGACTAGATTAATCACGTGATTTACACTCGTTCGTGTGTGCATAGCATTAGCTTTAGCATTGGCTCTGTAGCTGTACCGGTGTGCTCCTCCCTTCAGAAACCTTCCCATCATGCATGTGGCAGTGACTTCATGCACGAGCATCTGTGAACTCTTGTGACCCCTCTTTCCTTTCACCTCGTTATGAATAAATGTATAGAGAATGGTTCATATTGCATGTTAGCAGTCTGCACAGACTAATGTAGCTGCATGTGACCTAAAACATTAATCTGATGTGCTTTTCTTTGAATATAGATCCACACATTTAAATATCTTAGATGCGTTTGTTCATCCTGGGATTTTCATGGAACGTATGCGGCTTAAATCTGTAATTTAGTGATCGTTTAGTGGTTTCTTTATTGCTCTAATCTGCCGTCGTAGGCCCAGCTGATCCACGACAGAAACACGGCATCTCACGCCGCGCTGAACGACAAGGCCGACGCGGCACCGGAGCGAGTCCACATGACCTGGACCAAAGAGAAGTTCTTCACCGAACGCAACCGCAACCGAGAGCCCAACACCAACATGGCCGTGCGGGACCTTTTCAACATGAAACCGTAAGTCACCAGCTTGGCCTCGCTGTCTCGAGTGGTCTCAATACTTCAGTGCTCTGATGAAAGTTTGACTGGGATGCATGAGCACAAAAGCACACGGTCTGCATGTGTGTGTGTGTGTGTGTGTGACGTCATGACCACAGTGTGTCATCATGTGTGACGGTCACGCTTTCATCATGTGTCTGTCTTCATAGATTCATCGATTATTGATATGTTTTTTCATTTTTATGTGATAGTGATAATTCTCTTCCTGTCGGTGACGTCCTCTCCAGTGGTTATTAATGAAACATGATCACGATTCACAAGTTCAGAAGAGAAAAGTGTGGAGTTATTTTTTGCATAAAGAAAACAATTATCATTTTAGGACCATCATTCTGTGGCGTTACTGTCATAACGTTTAAGCACATTTCCCCCGTTAATCTTCATTATTGTATTTTTAATTTATTGTTTTTCATTAATTAATTCATTAATTTATTGTTAGTTTGTTTCTAACTTCTTTTCCATTATGTATTTGGAAATAATCATCTCACAAAAGATGCAGGATAAAAACAACTATTTCTAATAAAATACATTATTATTATTATTAATAAATATTTTTATTTATTATTATTTAATTATTTTATATTTATTTAATTATTAGATTTTTTTGTCATTTTCCAAATTTTTAAAATATTTTTATAAAAAAAATCGTTTTTATAATTTCCTATTAATCTTTAAATATTACCTCACGGTTAAAGTCTACAGGAACATTGTTTTTGTTAAGATCCACATTTTTCATTAATTATTTTAGAAGAATAAACGTACAAACACAGTAATATCAAAAGCTGTCACTTAGACACTATTTCTAATCAAAGTGCTTTGTGAGATTTCTGTGACAGCATTATTTATTTTATCTGTCATGAATTTCATATTTGTCTTCTTACTTTCTTTTGAAATATAACCTTAAAGGGTTACTTCAGCGATTAGCATTAAGCTTTGTATCAGTAGAAACCCGGGAGTATATTCAAATTATCGCACTTTCTCCTCATATGACCCTGAGACGAGAGAATTATGTATTTTATTTCTGGAAAAATTCCTCCGATGACGCAAATATCGTCATTTTGCATCATCGGAGGAGTTTTTGTCCAGAGGCTGAAGACTACAGCCAGCAGGAGGCGCTATTCCCACATGTTTTCAACATCACACTCACAGCACTCGCCCGGAGCCTGCGGAGATTCATGTAAACGGAGCGGTGGAGAGCAAAGGGAGTGTTTCAACTTTTCAAATGAACTTCCTATGAAAGTTAAGCTTCCAAAGACATGAACTGAACACGCGCCAGACTGATCACGCGCTGTGAATGTATGCGCGCGCGAATCCCACGATTACCTCAGCTCATGTGATGAATTTAATCCGATCCTGCTGCGTTTGTGCCGTGACATTCAGTCGGCTCACTCACTCATATTGAACAGACACGTTCAGTTTTTAATTGTAGCGTCTCTAACTGAACTGGTTTTATGGAAATGAACGCGGTGGGCAAGTAAGCCGTGCCTAGAGCAGCCTCAGGCAGCGAAGTGCATTCTGGGAATTGTTGTCTTTCATCCCCATGAGATAAAAATACATTTTCTGTGTTTTCTCAGTCTAGAAGGCACCAAATTCAGAAATAATTTCACATTTCTACTACATTAATGACCGAGTTTAAATACAGATTCATCTTCCCAGCGCTGAAGTACCCCTTTAATGTAATGAACATAATTTTTGTCAAGATTTTCCTGTTATTTATTTGAGAATCATGATCTTAAAAACCATGAGCATACTGGCCAGATGTAATGATATGAAGCTGTGTGTGTGTGTGTGTGTGTGCGTGTGTGTGCGTGCGTGTGTGTGTGTGTGTGTGCGTGTGTGTGTGTGTGTGTGTGTGCGTGTGTGTGTGTGCGTGTGTGTGTGTGTGTGTGTGTATACGTGTGTGTCGCTGGAGGAAGCGTCTAAGCCTGTCTCTGTTGTTCTGTCCTGTTTTCCTCTTTCTAGCGAATGGGAGAGTCTGTAAGTCACATTTCTCTGTACTGTAGCTGTGTCTGTCTTCATGTCTGTCTCAAACCCTCCAGCACGTGCTGCTGGATTATTCACACATATAATATACGTGTGTGTGCAAGCATGCATGTGTGTTTCCATCCCAGCATTCCCTCGTGTCCATCACCGCTTGTCCTGAGAGATGCAGAAGCTCATGTGTGCTCATAATGGAAAACTTCTGCTTCACCTTCACCTGTTGTGCCTCATCTTTTACTTCCATTTAATATATATTTATTATTTAGTAATAATAATAAATATAAATAATGCAAATAATAATAATAATAATGCAAGTGTTAATTAGATAATTATTTATATATATATATATATATATATATATATATATATATATATATATATATACAGTAAAAATATTTTTATTTATTGTGATATTTTTACTGCAGTTAATAGAGTGGCATCATTATTATTAGCATTTATATTTTATATACAGGAAAAAAAATATTTAGTATTTATTTATTGTGGTATTTTTACTGCAGTTATTAGAGTTGCATTATTATTATTAGCATTATTATTTTTTATATACAGTAAAACTTATTTAGTATTGATTTATTGTGGTATTTTTAATACAGTTATTAGAGTGGCATTATTATTATTATTATTATTATTATTATTATTATTATTAATTATTATTATTATTATTATTATTATTATTATTATTATTATTATTATTTTATAAAGCCTACAGTAAGAAATATTGATTTAGTATTTATTTATTTTGGTATTTTTACTGCAGTTAATAGAGTGGCATAATTTTTATTATTTGCTTTATTTATATTTTATATACAGTACAACTTTTTATAAAAAAATTATTTTATATTTATTGTGGCATGTTTGTTGCAGTTAATAGAGTGGAATATTTATTATTATTTGCATTATTTATATTTTATACAATAAAACCTTTATTTATTTATTTATTTATTGTGGTATATTTACTGCAGTTAATAGAGTGGCATTATTATAATTTGCATTTATGTTTTATAATAGTAAAACTTTATTTATTTGTTAGTTTGTTTTTGTAGCCGCTCATAATGGCACCAGGGGGCGCTGAGGCACAAGTTTTGATTCAACTGTATTTGTGATGTCATATTTTATGCTTTATTAAAGGCATGTGCATATGCTGTGCATGTCAGATCTCAATGTTGAGCTCACTAACCTCAAACAGGCTTTATTATATCACTAATATATCATGTAAATGATGCTTGAATTACAGTGCATACTGTATGTAATTATCATGCCATATTCAAGAGCTTTGCGATGCTTACAGAGCACACATTGCACAGCTGTCTGGAACAGTGCTCTCTGTTATGCAGCATCTTTATATACTAATATTTGAGCACAGAATGACAACATTGACCAATCAAATATCACTGTGATAATAGAGACATCTGCATTTGAGGCCAGATATCATTGTAAACTATGAATATAAAGCTGTGCTTTGTAAATACTAGTCAATATATACTAAAAGTAGTCTGAATATTTAATATGCTTTTTTTAGCCCTGTACTTTGAATTTGAAAGTGTAATAATATGATTGGGTCACCCGTCTGACTGTATTTTTTTGTCCATCATCACATGACTCAGGAACCAGTCGAACGTGCGCTGCATGCACACAGCCGTCAAACTGAATGAAGTGGTGGTCAACAAGTCTCAGGGGGCACACCTGGTCCTCCTCAACATGCCCGGGCCGCCGAAGAACAGGGGCGGAGATGAAAACTGTATCCTCATTCAAACTACACCTCGTCTGTGTGACGTTTATGAAATCATGCCAAAAATCAGATTAGACAATATTTTGTTAAAGGGATAGTTTACCCAAAAACATAAATTCTATCATCATTTACTCACTTTCAGGTTGCTGGTCCCCATTGACTTCCATAGTATGAAAAAAAATTATATACACTGATCAGAAATAACATTATGAGTAAATAACACTGATGATCTCTTCATCACGGCTCCTGTTAGTGGGTGGGATATATTAGGCAGCAAGTGAACATTTTGTCCTCAAAGTTGATGTGTTAGAAGAAAAAATGGGCAAGCGTAAGGATTTGAGTGAGTTTGACAAGGGCCAAATTGTGATGGCTAGATGACTGGGACAGAGCATCTCCAAAACTGCAGCTCTTGTGGGGTGTTCCCGGTCTGCAGTGGTCAGGATCTATCAAAAGTGCTCCAAGGAAGGAACAGTGGAGAACCGGCCACAGGGTCATGGGCGGCCCAGGCTCATTGATGCACGTGGGGAGCGAAGGCTGGCCTGTGTGGTCCGATCAAACAGACGAGCTACTGGAGCTCAAACTGCTCAAGAAGTTAATGCTGGTTCTGATAGAAAGGGGTCAGAATACACAGTGTATCGCAGTTTGATGCGTGTGGGGCGGCATAGCCGCAAACTTGTCAGGGTGCCCATGCTGACCCCTGACCCCGCCGAAAGCACCAACAGTGGCACGTGAGCGTCAGAACTGGACCACAGTGGCCTTGCAGCTTACAGGACTTAAAGGATCTGCTGCTAACATCTTGGTGCCAGATACCACAGCACACCTTCAGGGGTCTTGTGGAGTCCTCGATGAGTCAGGGCTGTTTTGGCAGCAAAAGGGGGACCAACACAATATTAGTCATAATATTATGCCTGATTGGTATATAGTTATACTATAGAAGTCAATGGGGATCAGAAACTTCCCAATATTCTTCAAAATATCATCTTTTGTGTTCAACCGAATAAAGAAACTGATGAGTGAGTAAATCATGACATCATTTTTATTTTTGGGTGAACTATCTCTTTAAATGGTAAAACAAAATAATATATTTTCCATTTAAAATGGTGAAATTTCATAAAAAAATGTCAAGTAGGCCTAGTTTTCCTTACTTGATATCACTGTTGTTCGCTGAACATTTTTATCATAAAGCAGTTGTCAAATATGAAATGTTTAGCTGCTTGCATCTCTCACTGCTTAGCCCCGCCTTCTTTGATTTGATTGGCCATCTCACTCTCAGTCTGACAGTGACGAGCACTGAGGCGGACCAACCTAAAAAATTAACATTTTACTTTTGCCATCCTAGTAACAAACGGAGTGGTGTGTAATGAAATACAGCAGAGCAGCTTTAAATGATTAGTTCACTTTTAAATCAACTTTAAAACCCCTTAAGGTCATCAAGATGTCCATGTCTTTCTTTCTTCAGTCGAAAATAAATGAAGGTTTTTGATGAAACATTTCTCCTTATAATGGAGGCAATGGAGCCCAAACGGTTACAGGTCCGAATGACAGTTTCACTGCAGCTTCAGAGGGCTTTAAACCACACCAGACGATGAATAAGGGTCTTGTCTAACGAAACCATCGGTCATTTAATTTTTTATTATTTTTTTAAGTTATGCCTACGACAAGCGTGACCTTCAACGTAACTGCGTATCACGTGACGTGACATACACACATCACAGAACGGAGCAAGGCCAACATTTGTGCTTATAAAACTTAAACTTTTGAATTTTTTTTTTTGTTAAATGACCGATGGTTTGGTTAGATAAGACCCTTATTCATCGTCTGGTGTGGTTTAAAGCCCTCTGAAGCTGCACTGACACTGTCATTCGGACCTTGACCCGTTTGGGCTCCACTGAGTCCATTATAAGGAGAAAAATCCTCATCAAAAACCTTCATTTACTTTCGACTGAAGAAAGAAAGACATGGACATCTTGGATGACATTGGGGTGAGGAAATTATCAGCAAAACTTTATTTAAAAGTGAACAAATTCTTTAAGAATATCAAATATTGGGGCAATTTGTCCATTTCTAATGATTCGGGAGACTTGTCCCCTCTATGGTGGTTACATTCCTGGTAAAATCACTGTAATGCATGACCTTGAGACGATTGTTGCTTAATTTAAATCAATATTACTAAAAATGTTATCCTTGACCGATGCGTCTCAGACATGGAGTTTCTGGAGGTCTTGATGGAGGGTCTCAACCGGGTCCTGTTGGTGCGCGGCGGTGGCCGAGAGGTCATCACCATATATTCATAAAGTGGATTGCGGCCTGACGCCCCTCCGGCAGGAATTGTGTTTGTTATTTTTATCCAGAGCGACGCCGGGCGTCATGAAAACCTCGCGGTGGTTTCCAGCAGCATCACGTCCGGCTGCGTTTATTAGGGGACAGAGACATTGTGACCCTCCTGAGGAGACTCAACGTGAAGCACCTATGAAGCAGCGAGACCATCCATAACGCGGCATACCGACACTTTAACTTATGCTCATTGACTGTGTCATTGTGTTTTGTTCGTACAATGCTAGTTTATGTCTGTGGCAGTGTTTGTTTTTCCGTCTGGTTGGTTGGTTTTCAAGAGTCGGAAGACTTTGAGGAGCGTGCGAATGGCTTTAGCTTTGCAACGTTTGCGCAAAAGTAGGAGCGTTTCGTAATGCCTGTTTAATATGGATCCATTCATTCAGTCCATCTGCTCGCCTCCATCATGAACCTGCATCGCTTTTATTATTTGCCTGTTTAATTGTCGCTCGATACCCAAAATAACATCTATCTTCGGAGAGCCAGGCACGTGATTGGCTGATCATATCCATGATGGGAAACACACCTGATATCACGGGAACGTGTGAAGCTGCGCAGATGCTGAATGTGTCAGGTGACAATACTGACTTCATGATATGGAATGTGCAATAACTTTTATTTGTTTTAATCAAGGCATCACTGACCAAGGGTTCTGTATTATGGGATGTTTAATGTGAACGGCGCTGAAGGAGAATAGCCATACCGTGTGACCGGCCGGCGCTGCTCTCATTGAGCACTGAGGTTTGGTTTTGGCTCCATCTCGGCATGAATCGCTGAAATCCGTTGAATCAGGAGGATTTCAGCTGTATTTGCACTTTTTTAGTTTTATTGTGTGAGAACAGCAAAAGGCACGGCTGACCCGTCCAGCACAACATTTGCTGATCAGAACCAGCACTCTCAGCAATAAACATGATTTCTCATTAACTGGAACATTTATAAAGTGTCTGTCTTGACGTACACGCTTGTTAACCAGTTACCGTCCAGTTGATCTTCTTCAACAGGAGGTTGAAGGTGAAGTGTGTTATCTCTGCAGGAGTGACCCAAACGAGCTGGGCATTGAGACACGGGCTCGACCAATGGAGTGACGTTGGGGGCGGGGCTTTCTGTTTTTGACCAATAGCAGATGGAACAGTTTGAAGGCATTACATTTAGAAACTACACACTTCACCTTTAGAAGGTTTTAGGAATGACTGTGTTTAGACGCGGACAAATCACAGAGCAGTTTTACCAAGAGTTACACCATTTTATTTTACCTATTGTTGTTTTTGTTTCTTATACATCGTGTACTCGCACCTCATTGGTCCAAAATCACTGAATATTAAACAGCTATGTTCTGTGATTTCGGTTGGGACACTGTGTCACATGTAACACACACACACACACACACTACTGTTCAAACGAGTGGGGTTTATACTTACTTATTAATATTCAGTGAAGATGCATTCAATTGATCAAAAGTGACATTTATAATGTTCTATTTCAAATAAATAGAACATTCTATTCATCAAAGAATCCCGGAACATAAAATGTATCAGTTTTAATAAATATATAAACTGTTATCAACACTGATAATAATCATAAATGTTTCTTAAGCATCAAATCCTCATATTGAGAATGATGAGTGAAGGATCATGTGACACTGAAGACTGGAGTAATGATGATAAATTCAGCTTTGATCACAGGAATAAATCACACTTCACATTATAATAATATTTCACATTTGATCAAATAAATGCAGCTCTGGTGAGCAGAAGAGACTTCCTTCTAAAACATTACAAACTCTTCCCAACCCCAAACGTGTGAGCGCTAGTGTAGATTGTGTCCTCTTCATCTGATGATTCAGAGTTATGTTTTTGTGTGCCAAAAATATCCGTTTTGAAGCTGCACATGTGGAACGCTGTGGGCTGACGCTCTTTCTTTCTTCAGCGCTGCAGTGTCCAGGATTATTACTGTATTTTTCTACAGTGTGTTGTGATCTAGAGGAGGCAGAGGATGTGGTCAGATCAGTTGATCGTGTGTTATCTGAGGGCGTTGTTTCTGCACTGCTCAATGTGTTTCCCTTTAGGAGAAATTGTACAATTTAGAATGGGATATTGTGTAAAATGGCTTTTTAAATTGTCTTTATTTTATGTGGTCATTTCTTTTACTCATTCAACATGCCAGAGTTGTCCATCGGAGTTGTTTTTAAACTGGACTTTTTCTTCATCAGAAGGACCTGGAGGTTATTTGACACACACACACACACACACACACACACACACACACACACACACACACAGTTACTGATTGTCTTTTCTTTGTCCTTTCAGACACCAAAGATACACTAAAGTTGTGTGTCGTCTGTGATGAGGTACAAATAACCTCGCTGAGAGATGTGTTGATACAAATGAAATAAACCAGAATAAAACAACAGATGAAGAGCAGAGGATGAGGATGATGATGATTATCATGTAGTGTTTAATCATAAACAGACACTCTCGGAAACTGTGGATTTACATAGAATTTTTCATTTATTGTATTATTTTTGAAGATATACAGTATATTCCAAAACTCTGAGATCGCTGGTGAAAATACAGACGTTTTGCATTTAAAACATTTTTCCATTACAAATTATGTTAGCAGCATTATGCTTTGAGTAAAAATAAAACTGAATAAAATAATTATATATATATATATATATATATATATATATATATATATATATATATATATATATATATATATATATATATATATATATATATATTATAATTGTATTAATTAATTGTTTAAGATATTTAACATCCTAAAACTTTATTTATTTCTATGTTTACATTTAAATTTTGAGTGGCAGATTTTCAGTGTGGTCTCAGACTTTTGAATATTAATAGTATTAATAGTTTTCTGAGTACTTCCGGCTGAGTTTAACACACTTTACGACATATTGTTTACACGTTTAAATCCATGTTTTTCTCCAAACTCAGCAGTGAGAACGTGAAAGGCTGCGTCTTCTGCCTCGGTGTGTGATGGTTTCACTCGCGTCCGGTGTGGTGGGTCATGCTTGTGTGTTTTGTTTTTTTAAGAACGAGGATCATCTGTCATTTCAGATCACCATCCCCAGACCACGTGTGTGTGTGTGTGTGTGTGTGTGTGTGTGTGTGTGTGTGTGTGTGTGTGTGTGTGTGTGTGTGTGTGTGTGTGTGTGTGTGTGTGTGTGTGTGTGTGTGTGTGGACTGGTAATCTTACGGTATGGGGACAAAATGTCCCCATAAAGATGGCAATATCCAAAATCCTTGTCCTTGTGGGGACATTTTTTGGTCCCATGAGGAAAACATCTTATAAATCACACTGTGATGTTTTTGAAAATATAAAAATGCAGCATGTCTCCTGTGATGGGTAGGTTTAGGGGCAGGGGCTGTGTGTGTGTGTGTGTGTGTGTGTGATGGGTAGGTTTAGGGGCAGGGGCAGTGTAAGGGGATAGAAAATACGGTTTGTACATTATAAAATGCATTACGCCAATGGAATGTCCCCATAAAACATGGAAACCCAACATGTGAGTGTGTGTGTGTGTTCGTGAAGCTGCTCTCAGGTTTGCTAGCGGTTCTAAACTGATCTGAGACCTGCTCCGTGAGAGCCCGTGTGAGTGAACAGTGTTCACCCGAGGCCGTCGACCGTCACAGACTCCGGTAGGACGTTACTCGCGGGTGAGAAGTGAAGGATCTCGTGCCTCTCAGTAATTTAAATAAAAGTGCTACACTATCATCCGGATGCGTTCTGATTCATTTCATCTGGAATGTTCCAGTGCAGGCGGGGAGATTGGAAATGTCAAGCACTGACATGCTAAACCTCTTCTGAAACTTATTTTGAGTTCTTGTATAGTTATTATACATAGAGTTTGAGTATGAGCTCAAATTAATTGAGCGACTCACAGGAGCATTTAAAATGAACGAATAAAGGCAAAACTGATTTATTTGAACAATAGCAACACTTGTGAAGTGGAGAGGTCAATGAGTAGCTGAAAAAATACAGATCATTTCGCCACATGCATGTTTGGGCCTAATATTCTGTTGGTCCCCCTTTTGCTGCCAAAAGGCTGTACATGGTCTGCAACAATGCTTAGGTAGGTGGGACGTGTCAAAGTAACATCCACATGGATGGCAGGACCCAAGGTTTCCCAGCAGAACATTGCCCAAAGCATCACACTGCCTCCGCCGGCTCGCCTTCTTCCCATAGTGCATCCTGGGGCCATGTGTTCCCCAGGTAAGCCACGCACACACACCCGGCCATCCACGTGACGCACACGAACAAGAACACGAGATCCATCAGACCGGGCCACCTTCTTCCATTGCTCCGTGGTCCAGTTCTGATGCTCACGTGCCACTGTTGGTGCTGTGGGGTCAGGGGTCAGCATGGGCACCCTGACTGGTCTGTCCCCATACACAACAAACTGCGATGCTCTGTGTATTCTGACACCTTTCTATCAGAACCAGCATTAACTTCTTGAGCAGTTTGAGCTCCAGTAGCTCGTCTGTTTGATCGGACCACACGGGCCAGCCTTCGCTCCACACGTGCATCAATGAGCCTGGGCCGCCCATGACCCTGTGGCCGGTTCTCCACTGTTCCTTCCTTGGAGCACTTTTGATAGATCCTGACCACTGCAGACCGGGAACACCCCACAAGAGCTGCAGTTTTGGAGATGCTCTGACCCAGTCGTCTAGCCATCACAATCTGGCCCTTGTCAAACTCGCTCAAATCCTTACGCTTGCCCATTTTTCCTGCTTCTAACACATCAACTCTGAGGACAAAATGTTCACTTGCTGCCTAATATATCCCACCCACTAACAGGAGCCGTGATGAAGAGATCATCAGTGTGATTCACTTCACCTGTCAGTGGTCATAATGTTATGCCTGATCGGTGTATGAGATTATATGAGAAGTGTGTTGCATGTATCCAACACCAGGTGGCGCCTTAAAAAGATACCTTACAGTCAAAGTCAATGATAAACTGAGACATGATGAGTGAGTGAGTGAGTGAGTGAGTGTGTGTGTGTGTGTGTGTGTGTGTGTGTGTGTGTGTGTGTGTGTGTGTGTGTGTGTGTGTTCAGTGTAGATACTGTGTGTTGATTCTCTTATTTTCTATTCAAATGCATGCATTGACGTGTGCCGGTCTGAGGTCAAGAACCATCAGACAAATCAATATTTGTCCTTTGCTTCATTGGGTTTCAGGAGACATGCATAAACGATGGGAAACGTGCCCTTCACTTACACACAAGCCATGGTATTCCCAAATAGTTGTTCAATGCATTAGGATTCATTCCAAATCATGATTCCGTTAGAATCCCACACTTTGATACATGCATTTACCATAGCAATAACAGTAATTTATGCAGAATTACATGCAACTTAACCATAAATCAAACTTTTATTTTGGATGCGATTAATCGATTGACCAGCACTAGTAAAAATATATAAAAAATAAATACGCTTCTGTACACCCAATGATCATATTCCTCTCTCTCTCCCACATTCCAGGGTGTTTTCTGGTCACATGCACGTCACATGATCACAAGCGTCTGATTAAATCATCACACACAGACTCACGGGTGGACAGTCGTTTGACAAACACACACACTCAAAACACTCTTTCACCTCACGCTTCACATGCTAAAGCAATGCAACCTTTAGTAGCAAGAAAACATTCACCTAATGTGTGACCCTGGGCCACAAAACCAGTCATAAGGGTCAGTTTTTTTAACATTAAGATTTATGCATCATATGAAAGCATTGGTGTATGGTTTGTTAGGATAGGACAATATTTGGGTGAGATACAACTATAAAAAATAAAAAAAATATTTAAAAAAGTGGAATCTGAGGGTGCAAAAAAATCTGAATATTAAGAAAATGGCCTTTAAAGTCCTTAGCGATGCATATTACTACTAATAATACATTTCTGATATATTTACAGCAGGACATTTACAAAATATCATCATGGAACATGATCTTAATATCCTAATGATTTTTGGCATAAAAGAAAAATGGATAATTTTGACCCATATATGTATTGTTGGCTATTGCCACAGATATACCCGTGAGACTTATGACTGGTTTAGTGCTCCAGGGTCACATATTTTAAAAACTCTGGATGACTTCTGATGGGTTGTGATCAGAAAGGTCATAGGTCAGAGTGCATGTGTTTCTGAATAGTGTCGATCCGCCTCCACTCTTCCATTGTGAACATGCAAAACCCCAGCAGTTATTGACTCACAGCTACTGTACTTTCCATCTGAATATTGACTCATGCGCCAAACACATTTTAACACATCATGATGATGGTGAAGTTTGCATTTCCCTTGGAAACAATGATGCAGTGGGTATGTTTAGTGCTTGTGATATTTTATTCTTAAGCATTCTTAATTAAATATCTTAATATGACATACACAAGAATCCTCTTATTGTCTTCTATGCCATTTATTAAATGATTTTCGGTGGGTTACTGTGTTTCCCTCACTGCAGTCTCTGCCTCCCGCTGAGATCAAACGAGCTGTATGCATAATTCCGCTGCTTCTGCTTATGAATATTAAGCATTAACCACGCTGTTGTTGCTTGGTAACCCTCTCCGCGTCCTATTACGTAACGTAGTTAATATTCATAAACCACGTCTTCATCGCCGTGGATTCGCCAGCGTACACAGCGCCCACCTGCCCGCCAGCCAATCAGAACGTTCTCTTTATCGAACGTCACGCTGCGTAATGAATATTCACGCCCCACGCCTTCGCCATAGTAGGATCGATGGAGTCTCTCTCCGGTTGTGAAGGGGTTAACGGGGAGGGCGGAACTCCGCACCGGCCGCAGTAGATGAGCGCAATATTGATAGCGAGAGGTGTGGAGACGTTACAACACTGCTCGGAGACACGTTTTAGAAATATTATTTGGATTTAATTTGCATCGCTACGGAAACATGACGCGACCTCGGGAGTGATGCGTCCGCGTCTTTTTGGATGATACCGAGTGGACGCGCGTCGCGCAGATACCGAAGCGGATCCATTTGTGAATATAATATTTGTATATTCAGACAAGGGCGCGTTTACAAATGAGCAGACGCGGGTCGCAGTGTGCAAGTGGAGGATGAATCCATCTCACCTTTCTCATCTCAATGAATAGTTATTGATTACTCTCATTTACAGTAGATTAAACACAGGGAGGAGGATGGTCATAGTTCATGGATGCGCGCTGCTGGGGTTCGAACCCGCACCCGCCGGGTCACCCGCCTCAGGTGTGTGAGCATCAGCGGTCAGCCATCCGTCATGTTGCCCGGGGTGGGTGTGTTCGGCACTAGTCTGACGGCCCGGGTCATCATCCCTCTGCTGAAGAACGAGGGCTTCTCGGTGAAGGCGCTGTGGGGTCGCACGCAGGAGGAGGCGGAGGAGCTCGCCCGGGACATGAACGTGCCCTTCTACACTAACCGGATCGATGACGTGCTGCTGCATCCGGATGTGGATCTGGTGTGCATCAACCTGCCGCCGCCGCTCACGAGACAGATCGCCGTCAAGACACTGGGTGAGTGACACTCAGAGATGAATGCGAGCTTGTGTTTCGCAATTCTGATGGATCACAGAATTGCGAGATAAAAGCTTGAAATTCTGTGGGAAAAAAGTCTTGTAATAACTTGCTAGATATAAAGAAGATGTGAAATTCTGAGAACAAATGTGCATTCATTTTTGTATCCCAGAATTGTGAACTATAAATTCAGAACTGTGATATAATTACCTTGCAATTACCTTTTTTTTTGTTTAATTCTGTGGTGAAAAACACAAACAAAAAGCAATCGTGAGATGTAAACTTAGAATTTCTAGAAACATGTCAGAATTCCGAGAAATGTAAAAATCGCAAGATGTAAACTTAGAATTCCGAGGATACATTTACAATTTTAAGTTCAATTCCGAGAAACGTAAAAATTGCAAGATGTAAACTCAGAATTCTGAGAAACATAAAAATTGTGAGAAGTAAACTTAGAATTCTGAGAAACGTAATAATGGTCAACTTACAATTCCGAGAAATGTAAAATTGTGAGATGTAAACTTAGAATTCCAAGAAAACTTAAAATTGTAAACATACAATTCCGAGAAACATAAAAATTGTGAGATGTAAACTTAGAATTCTGAGAAACGTAATAATGGTAAACTTACAATTCCGAGAAATGTAAAATTGTG
This sequence comes from Gobiocypris rarus, assembly GCA_023029165.1. NCBI lineage: Eukaryota > Metazoa > Chordata > Actinopteri > Cypriniformes > Gobionidae > Gobiocypris > Gobiocypris rarus. The sequence goes on from CM040924.1 coordinate 2,771,331, forward strand.
AGATGTAAACTTAGAATTCCAAGAAAACTTAAAATTGTAAACATACAATTCCGAGAAACGTAAAATTGCGAGATGTAAACTTAGAATTCCAAGAAAACTTAAAATTGTAAACTTACAATTCCGAGAAACGTAAAATTGGGAGAGGTAAACTTAGAATTCCAAGAAAACTTAAAATTGTAAACTTACAATTCCGAGAAACATTTCAGAATTCCAAGAAACCTAAAAATTACAAGATGTAAACTCACAATTCTGAGAAACTTATTAGTTGTGAGATGTAAACTCACAATTCCAAGAAACGAAAAAATTGCGAGATGTAAACTCAGAATTCGACATAACTTAAAATTGTAAACTTAGAATTCCGAGAACCATGTCAGAATTCCGAGAGACGTAAAAATTACAAGATGTAAACTCAGAATTCCAAGAAACGTAAAAATTGTGAGATGTAAACTTAGAATTCTGAGAAACGTAATAATGGTAAACGTACAATTCCGAGAAACGTAAAATTGCGAGATGTAAACTTAGAATTCCAAGAAAACGTAAAATTGTAAACTTACAATTCCGAGAAACGTAAAATTGCGAGATGTAAACTTAGAATTCCAAGAAAACTTAAAATTGTAAACTTACAATTCCGAGAAACATTTCAGAATTCCAAGAAACCTAAAAATTACAAGATGTAAACTCAGAATTCGAAAAAACTTAAAATTGTAAACTTAGAATTCTGAGAACCATGTCAGAATTCCAAGAAACGTAAAAATTGCGAGTTTTAAACTCAAAATTCTGAGAAACATGTAAAAAGTGAAAGATGTAAACTCGCAGAATTCCATGAAATGTCTTAAATTAAGAGTTTTCGGAATAGTGTGATTTTTTTTGTTTTGTTTTGTTTATTCTGTGGCGTAAACAAACTGCCATAGAGATTTGTTAGATGAGGTTTTATTTTCACATCATGTGAAGTGCTTCATTTGGAGGAATTGCTCTGTGTTCAGTGATGGTTCTCATGATCAGAGCGCGAGTCAGAGCTTGTTTCAGGTGCGGCTTCATCAGAAAACACACTGACTGCATCATCAGCCATTGCATCAGAATTGGGTTTTCTGGTCAGTAAAGCTCCATTGAGAAACACACAGTGACTGTGCAGGTCATATTTATTCACACAAAGACTATGTCTTTATTACAGCATCTGAACCAGCTCACCATACTCACATTCAGTGTGAAAAGGCCTTAAGGAAGATTAGCAGAAGATCTGAGGTGAAGTAAGGCTTTGGGTTTTCACTGTTAAGTCTCCTGATCTGTGAAAGAGCATCTCTGAGCAAGTGATTCATGTGTTCATGACCGAGACCGGGATCTTCTGCATCTGCCAGAGGTCAGAACTGGTGCTTTAGATCTTCAGAACATCTCAGGCTCGTGTTGTAGTCCGTTGCTCACTGGTGTTGTGGTTCTGGAGTCTGTTGTTTAGTCAGTAGAGACGGGCAGACTGACGTTTGCAGGTGTCCAGTAACGGTCAGAAGTAACCTGTGAGGAATTATTCATCTCTGAGGACCGTGACCCCGAAATAACCTCAGACGGGAAGCATCAGCAGACTGGATTATTATCCTCTCTCGTTCTTCTGACTAGTGAAATCCCTATATTTAGCATTACACTTAGAAATCGCATTAAATCACTTTTATATTTAGATTATAGTGACCTAGAGCGTTGTAGGTTGTTGCTAGTTGCTTTACATATACACTTTACTGCCAAAAGTGCATGCACATGACATCCCATTCTTAATCCGTAGGGTTTAATATGGAGTCGGCCCACCCTTTACAGTTATAACAGCTTCAGCTCTTCTGGGAAGGCTTTCCACAAGGTTTAGGAGTGTGTTTATGGGAATTTTTGACCATTCTTCTAGAAGCACATTTGTGACGTCAGGCACTGATGTTGGACGAGAAGGCCTGGCTCGCAGTCTCCGCTCTAATTCATCCCAAAGGTGTTCTATCGGGATGAGGTCAGGACTCTGTGCAGGCCAGTCCAGTTCCTCCACACCAAACTCACTCATCCATGTCTTTATGGAGCGACGCTTTGTGCACTGGAGCGCAGTCATGTTGGGACAGGAAGGGGCCGTCCCCAAACTGTTCCCACAAAGTTGGGAGCATGAAATTGTCCAAAATGTCTTGGGAGTTCCTTTCACTGGAACTAAGGGGCCAAGCCCAACCCCTGAAACACAACCCCACACCATAATCCCCTCCAGTAAACTTTACACTTGGCACAATGCAGTCGGGCAAGTCCCGTTCTCCTGACAACTGCCAAACCCAGACTCGTCCATGGGAGTGAAGAGAAGCGTGATTGGTCACTCAGAGAACACGTCTCACTGCTCTAGAGTCCAGTGGTGGCGTGCTTTACCCCACTGCATCCCACGCTTTGCATTGCTCTTGGTGATGTGAGGCTTGGATGAGCTGCTCGGCCATGGAAACCCATTCCATGAAGCTCTCTCCGCACTGTTCTTGAGCTCATCTGAAGGCCACAGGAGTTTGGAGGTCTGGAGCGATTGACTCTGCAGAAAGTTGGTGACTTCTGCGCACTGTGACCCTCAGCATGCGCTGACCCCGCTCTGGGATTTCACTTTGTGGCTGAGTTGCTGTCGTTCCCAATCGCTTCCACTTTGTTATAATCCCACTAACAGTTGAGCGTGGAATATTTAGATGTGAGGAAATGTCAGGAATGGCCTTATTGCACAGGTGTCAACCTATCCCGGTCCCACGCTTGAGTTCACTGAGCTCCTGAGAGCGACCCATTCTTTCACAGATGTGTGTAGAAACGTCTGCATGCCTAGTGCTTGATTTATACACCTGTGGCCATGAAGGGATTGAACACCTGAACTCAGGGATTTGGACGGGCGTCCCAATACTTCAACAGTGTATGAGTAAATGAGAGAAATATTGTTGTTGTGTTTCCTCTTACCTATAGCAGTGTTGTCATTCTTGTCAGGTCATGTGACCTCAGCTGTTCCTCAAGTCAGGTCACACATCCACATCATGGAAACCGCACACTAGCTGTGATTTATCACGATAAGGAGCTCATAATCTGAAGATTGTTTATCTATGGAGTTCATTACGATCATAAAATCACGTCACGAGTTTCCACACGCTGATAATACAACATGTTAAAAGCCTGAATAAGTAAGGTTTGTGTTGTAGCATTAGTTAGCACTCAAAGTTTCCCCTGGTGAAGTTGTGAAATGTGTCAATAAACGAGGTAAAGGAGCATTGTGAGCGTTCAGCTCTGAGTAAACATGGACTTCAGGGCAAATATTTGAGTTGTGTTCCTGCTGATCCATTTAAGAACACCATTGATTTTTTCCCTTTTCCTCATTAGATATTAAGGATGTGTTTTGGTGCACACACACAAACCCCAGTGAACAGCATTATAGGCCCAGGTAGTGATGGTTTCTCCCAGCTCTCTCCGGATGATCATCAGCATTAACAGCAGCTGCACCACAGCGGTTCTTTCTCATTCTGAAACTGGCTTGAAACCGCACTTCCTCTTCTGAAGGTGTGTGTGACGGTATATCTCCTGTTGGCTGCGTCGATGAGGAGCATGAGCTGGACGTGCCTGATATCCCGTCTGTCCCGTCTGTCCCGTCTGTCCTGCTGAGCTGCATTTGAGCTGAGTTCAGGGGAATTCTGGGACGTTACGGCTTTTTTCTGACTTCTGACTACACAATCTGGGGGAATCTTGTTATTTTAATAATAATAATAATAATAATAATAATAATAATAATAATAATAATAATAATAATAATAATAATAATAAATAAATAAATAAAAAACTCCAGGTTTGCTGTGCTTGTTTGTAGGGATGCACAATTTGGCCCAAAATGTTGTGATTTTTTTTTTTATATCAATTTGACCATAATAATAAAAAGAGTAATAATAATAACATTATTATTATTATTATTATTATTTATTTTTTTATTATTATTTTTTTTTAAAGCTCCAGGTTTGCTGTGCTTGTTTGTAGGGATGCACAATTTAGCCATATATTTTGTGATTATCAATTTGACTATAATAATAATAATAAATGTTATAATAATGTTTCACTAAATAAAATTGTATACAAAATAAGATATATAATATATAAGTATAAAATAAATAATATGTTTTCATATATTTTTCATGCAGTTTTGTAATTTATGTATTATTTTCAATTTTTCCTGTTTATCTGAACTTGTGCACACATTCGGCATCTTTAGTCTGATGAAAATAACCAGACGATGAGTGACCATGACCTCAGTGCGTCCTCCATTTTGGCTGTTGAATAATGAGGCGGTGCTGTTCTCTATCAGGTCCTCTGACTCACGAGCGGTGGATTATGAAGAGCGTCTCAGCGCGTCTCTACAGGCACCGTGTCCTGATTCTCACTCCGGGAATATCTCTTCCCTGTGGGCCTTCATTATTGCTGGCTAAGGGCTTCTTATTCATAATCTGTGAGGAAAAGACGTGCAGTCGTTCATTATATTGTGATGTTGTATATCTTAGTCTTGTTCTTTTGATCAGAAATGCATCTTTCCACTAAAGTCCCAAAGGTTTGGTCTTTGAAAATATGTAATATACTGTAAATCATATGATATATGGTGTCAAACTCAAGCTGTGTAAACGGACTGATACTGGTGCGGTGGAGATCCGGCGGTCCCGCAGAGGATGGGATCCTCACTCGCTCAGATCCCTGTGGGAACAGGCCAGATCCTGAGAGAGTCGCTGGCGCTGTACAGGACAGGACCGTCTCAAAACACTAGGGATGTCACAGCGTGTGTGTGTGTGTGTGTGTGTGTGTGGGGCCGTTCCCTTGTTTATGGCAGTGGCTATATGCACTGAAAATAGTGAAGTATTCTCTTCACACGTGTGAAAGTCGCAGTTCTTATACTTTATTTTGACAGATACACACACTTCCACCTCAGTATTGTTGTACATTAACAGGATGCAATAATAACCGTGTAAATGATTATATTTATTAAAATTATTAAATGAATGCTGCCTTAATGGCACAATAAAATCCCTTCTTAAAACGACCCAATAAATACTCTTATTATTATTAAACATTTCATTAGGCACTTTATTTCCACATTTAGAGCATTTTCTTCATTTTTTATTGAAAGTAAAAGCCTTTCTGATGTGATATTTGATCAGAAAAGGGAGAAGAGTGAGGTTTTTTTTTCAAATTCCATTTTATTTTTTTTTTTTATTTAATATTTATTCATATTTATTTAATATTTTTTTATTTTCTAGATTCCATTTTAATGGTTATTTTTTTTAATTGAAAAATTAATTGAAAACTTATACAGTTTAACAGCAGTTTATAAGAAGTTTAACAAAAAGTGATTTTTTTAGGACGCTCTGAAATGCATTTATTTTTCTAGATTATGTTTTAATGGTAAAAAAAACAAAACTTTATGAGCATAAATAATTCATTAAAATCAAGAAACTTTTACAATTAAACAACAATGTATTAAAAGTTGAACAGATTAGGAGTTATGGCACTATCAAATACATTTTTTTCCCCCAAATTCAATTTTCCCATTATAATATTTCTGGATTCCATTTTATTTGCTCAAATAAACTTTATAAGCATTAATAATATATATTTTTATTTTTTTTATTTTTTACTTTTACAATTATTTAACAACAATTTATTAAACATTTTATGACACTATACATTTTTTTTTTTCCTATTTTAATTTTTCTGGATTCCTTTTTTTCCCCTTGTTATAATATTTATGTTTTTATGGTATTTATGGTTCAATAATCAAAAATCACTTTAAAAATTTAACAACAATTTATTAAAGGTGCAGTGTGTAAATTTTAGCGTCATCTAGTGGTGAGTTTGTGAATTGCATCCCCCACCGCTCACCCCTCCCTTTCAAAGCACGTAGAGAAGCTACGGTGGCCAACACAGGACAAAAATGTTGTCGTCTGAGACAGCAGAGAGTAGCTAGCGCTCTGTAGTGAAGTTTGTCCGTTTAGAGCCACCGTAGAAACACGGCGGCACAAAATGGCGGCTTCACTGTAAGGGGACCAGCGGTGTGTGTGGATAGAAACGCTCATTCTAAGGTAATAAAAACATAACGGTTCATTATGTAAGGTCTTTAAACACCACTGAAAACATATGTATATTATATTGCATTTCTGTCAATAGATCCTCAT
>CM040924.1:2787500-2790000 GCA_023029165.1 Gobiocypris rarus
GCATGCTTTGCTGAAGTGTTTAATTGCTAAATGTGACCTTTGACACCACAGACAGAACAAAATGTTGCTTGGTCAACAGCTGATGTAGTTTACCTCTTGTCATATTTTATCACCATTTTCTATAGTGAATAAACTGATAATGTGAACAGTTGACGGTGTCTAAAATAAAGTTTGGTTTGACTGGATGTATAGATATACAAGTTTAGAATGATTTGTGAAGGGTCATGTGACACTGAAGACTGGAGTAATGATGCTGGAAATTCAGCTTTGCATCGCAAGAATAAATTATATTTTAAAAGATATTCAAATAGTAAACAGCTGTTTTAAATGGTAATAATATTTCACAATTGTGCTGTTTTTACCGTATTTTTTATCAAATAAATGCAGGCTTGGTGAGCAAAAAACAGACTTTCAAAACCATTTAAAAATCCTAATTATTCCAAATCTTTGAGAATCGTGTAGATAATATTGGGTTAACTTTTTCCTATGGAAATGTGACCCTGGGTCAATATTTTGAAATTAAGATTCATACATCATATGAAAGCATTGATTTTTTGGGTCCCCCAAAAAAAGGCCTTTAAAGTTGTCCTTAGCAATGCATATTACTACTAATAATACATTTAAATGCCTTTCTGATGTGATTTGTAATGGGAAAAGAGAGATTCGAACCCGGGTCAATCGTGTCAAAACCTTGACCATTACTCTCTACTGACCGCGCCACTGAAGACTAAAATATGTTTGGCGTTTTTTAATCTTGTTTGGCCCAACCAGGCATTGGTGGGCGGAGCTAATGCGAATAACACTTGCCCTTGGTGTGAATAAGGGAATCGTGGCCTAATGGTTAGAGAGTCAGACTTGTAACCCAAAGGTTCGAGTCTTAGATCCGGCAGGAATTGTCGATGGGGTGTGAATAACCAGCGCTCAATACCACGACTTTGGTGTGTGTGTGTGTTCACTACTGCCTACTGTGTACTGACTGTAAAAAAATATAGATGTAGTGTCCGTGTCATTATCCATATGTTTCTGAAGAGCAGTTTTGATGCCTCAAAGTCGTCCGTTGCCATCTTAGCTTCGCATCACTCCCGGATAACAGGAAATGGGCAAAGAGGCGGGACGTGGGCGGAGCTGCGGTGACGTGATGACTAACAGACAGCAGATAACTGGCTACCCACCTGTCACTCAAAGTGGCCACGCCCTTAATAATGCAGAACTTTAAGGCTTTATACAATGTAAACGAATGAGTTATAAAATAATTCACCCCCCTCACAGTCGTCATGAAGGGCAAAATTAGCCGTATAGACCAAAACCACAGTTTGTCCCAGGCTGTAAACATGTTTTATTCTGCTGTAAAGTTGGGCTTTTTAACATGAGCTCAATGAGATTCTGCTCTTCTGGAGCCGGTCTCTAGTGGGCAGTCGAGGAACTGCAGTTTAAGTCACTTCCGTATCGGCTTCAAGAGAGACCTCGGGAGGAGCCGCTTGGTGTGTGCGCACTTGGATGGGGTTAAATGCAGAGCACATGGGTTACCATACTTAGCCACACATCGCTTCACATTTACTCACTTCACACCGCCAAAGAAACATGTATAGTTTTGACCCATGCAATGTATTGTTGGCTATTGCCACATTTATACCCATGAGACTTAAGACTGGTCTTGTGCTCCAGGGTCACATAAACCTGTTTGAAAACAGTTATTATCTTTGCAGTCCCACAAACCGCTTTCCAGCTGAGATCAAATTCAGAAAGGAGCGTTGTCCTGATGAGCGTCTGTCCGGCTGGTTTCTTACAAGACTCTGAATCCACAGGACACACACACACACACACTGGAGACTCATCCATCACAGCGCTTTCACATGCTAATGCTAATGGGAGATGTGTTGGCTTCAGTCAGCAGAAACTCTTGTTTATCAGCTTGTGTTGTGGCGCGTCTATTCATCCTAGCGAACTGGCTGGAATGTCTTCTTTCTCTTCTCTCGCTGTGACTTGCGTCTTGTTTTCTGCTCAGTGTTTATCGGGACTGAATGGCACACACTTTAGTCCTGGACTGTTGCATTTATTAAATATCACTGGTGTTCATGGGTGAAACTGCACACGTGATTAACCAGCTGTTCTGCTGTGATGAACCACATGTTTGTGACTGTAAAACACATGCTGTAGTTCCTGTACGTGTGTCATGATGCCGGAAAGTGTGTGTTTAGTAAAACACGCGGATGAGAGCGTCAGATGGAAAGTGTTTTTATGCCGCTTCCTGGTTTTCTGTCCTTGGCGGATGGAAGTAGATGATGAGCATGTTCACAATAGCATAATAGATGGGATCTGATGAAGGTTATTCCTTAAATGCAATGTAAGTGGCTTTGGATAAAAGCATCTGCCAAGTGAATATATGCACATGTAAATGTATTTTTTGTGCCATGTATTCCTGAATTTGAATTGATGTATAAAACAGCAAATGGATTTACTAAATAAATCTAAATGTAAGGAAGTAAATCAGCTGAAATTC
>CM040924.1:2792500-2807500 GCA_023029165.1 Gobiocypris rarus
CTGTGTGTCTCTGTGTGTGGGTGTGTGTGTGTGTGTGTGTGTGAGTGTGTGTGTGTGTGTGTGTGTGTGTGTGTGTGTGTGTGTGTGTGTGTGTTGGTTTTAGTGTATTACAAGGACAATTCACCAGTTTACACGCCAGCACTATAAGGACAATTGACATTATAAGGACTAAGGACATGTCCTTGTAATTCAAACAGCGTGAAATCATCTCTATGAACCTCAGAAACATCCTCCTGCTTTTTTATTGAATGTCCCTTTAAGTAGGTATACCAGTTTTCTGGTGTGTTCGTGTGTATCTCATCACTGCCGCCTATCGCCAGGATCTGCCACTGCTGGCGGACACACATTTACACATTCATGGGCGTGGACGGTTTGAAAATGGCGCGCGGTTGTCTGATTGGTTAATGGCGCGCACGCGCAGTAGTGAGATCCGACCGGAGCGATCGTCATTGCGGCCCTGTTAAACAGCAGCCTTGTAGGTAAGTACATTAAGTTAAATGTTTTATATATTGATTAATATTAATCAGTCATATCTATGTGTTAGTTTGCACTTCGTTTTATGTTGGCAGATGTTAAAATATATGTTTACACTGTCGAGCGCGAGTCTTGCAAGGTAATGTTAACTAAACCCCGGAAACTGAATAATACATGTAACGTTGTTTATTAATGAAAATTATAATTATTAAGAATAAGTATTAACAATTATTAACAATCTTCCCATCATTGAGGAAGTCAGCGTTTTATAAAGCCTCAGATTACCTTGAATGTGCGTTGTGACAGGATTAAATGAGCTTTTTATCATTAACGTTACATACTCAAATGCGTTTAAAAGCTAAAAATAAATGTCATCAGGTAAAGTTAACGTGTTCTGAATGTCTGCAAATGTTAATTCGACATATTTTGATGAAATTGTGACATAGTGTAATTATTGTAATGTAAATCTTCCCTAAAATAATCTTTGGGGAGTAACTATACACTCCATTAGTCTACATTTTTAAACATATTTAATAATTCAATTGTTATGTAATATCTTTAACGTTTAATGTCTGACTTTATACTTGAACCTGGGTTAAATATGGAATTGGTCATTCTAATTATTAATATATTCACTGTTACAGTACAATTTAACCAAATGTAGCATATTAACTTAATATAATAATGAAACGTTTAAGGCTGGAATAGCAGAATAAATAAATAAAAAACATAAAAAGGAATAAAAGAATCTAATCTTGACTACGCTTGTTTTGTAAGCATAATAGTAATATATGGATTAAAAGTGAAATCTGCAAATTGATATGGAAACATTTAGAGGCTCTTTTAAGCATGCTAATGTAAAATAAGCTGTCATGTGAAACTGGAAATTAATGTACTTATTTAAAATCATCAATCAACCTTAATTATACAGCAACACATAGAATAGCATTATGTGTTACTCATAATGGTGCTGATGAATCAGAAATCTTGCACATTCAAAGAAAATAGGTTACTTTTGCATTGGGAAATAAGGTGGATATGTACTTTATGGATGTGTAACATATATTAGAATTATGTATTTGCAAATATTTTTATGCTGTTTTTCTTTTTTTAAATTCTATACCCTCAATTCTGCAGCTAGATGAAATGGACGACGCAGACCTAAGCCTGCACGAGACGAAGACCACCTTAACTCAAGAACTGACGAGCCACACCGTGAGCAGCCATTTCTATATTCACAGATTTAAAGGTACACCGGATACTCAAGCATCTGTCCTGTTTTGTAATGTCAGAGTACAACACAATAGTACACTTGAAGACATGTACGATCACACTGATGTGATGAGAGCGTTCAGTGCGTCACGTGATAAACTGCCAAAGGACAAGGAGGGCTGTGCGAGATCACAATTTTAGATTGCGATCTATTATATTATATCCACGTTCTGCCTTTGTAGAGAGATTGTGGCTACAGGTTGCACTTCTGGCACCCGTCCCAACATTATGTCGTTCACATCACATGTTTTGCAGCACAGCGGTAGAGTTACACTCACGTGACATCGCAAATCTTCGCCATCATGAAAGCTTATGTTTGCATGCATTTTAAAGCTTTGCCAGTTAAACTTTATATTCACACGGTGATCTAACATACACTTTTCTGAGCATGTACACTTAAGGCTACGTTCACACTAGGGGTGGGCCAAAAAATCGATATGCCGATTTATCGCGATATTTCCGGCCGCGAGACGTTATCGATACGCTGTCTCGATATTTTATCCGAATATTTAAATGCATATCTACATTGTGGCTGTTTACCGCTTTGGCTTCCCGGAGTGGCAGTACCTCCAGACTTCATGTGGTGGCGGCGTGGCGCTTCACCGAGCGCGAATACAGCGTCAAAATCGTCTAGTTTGTGGCGTGAACATTTTGAATCCATTCGCACGCCCGCAGCGAATTGACGCGCAGAAATCGAGCATTTGAAGCGAAATAGACGCGCTCAAGGCGCTCCAGGAGAAAAATGTCATAAAACACCACTCTGCCTCTTTTCATTTTCATAAAAAAAAATTAAGCATTAACAGCCACACAAATGTGGTACAGCCAACGCACTACCTGGATTATCTTCACTGCAAAAAAAATACATTTAAAGTTATGAAACTTTACTTTGCCCTCAGTCAAAATGATTTGGTAGACAACAATAGATTCATTAGACCAAAGATCGCCCATTAGATTTACACAAGACGAATTATATGTCATGTTTAACCACTACAGAGACATCCGAGCCAGCGGCAAACGCTAGAAGGACTGGCCGAGAGAGGCAGCTCGCTGGGGTTAACGAGCGCTGAGCGCCCGCTGATCGCCTGGAGCTCACAACTCCGAAAACGCAAGATTATTATAAATACAATATATTATAAAATAGGCGCTGTCTTTACAAATAAACCACATAATTTCGCTTTAAGCAACTACGTTATCAACTGAAAAGCATTAAAACTACATTTAGTGACAAAATATCAGTACCTTTAGTTATGCAGGGTTTCTCCTCACGTCACTTGACCACGTGACAGCAGCAAGCAGGCTCCTGATTGGTTAACGCGCTGGTACTCAGATGTGACAATCCTTTATTATATAAGTTTTTATACTGGGTGTTTTTTCACATGTGTCTATTTTGCAATTTCCAAATATGAAATGTTGCTGCTATGAATAAGTCAGAGATAGTGACTTTGCTTTATTATAAATTATTTAGTCACAGAAAACTCTCATGTCTGTTTGATGGCTTTATATGCACTTACTGAACTTTAATGCAATTTCAAAAAAGATTAAATTATTTAGTTTTAATAATGAAATACATGATCATATGACTTTTGACGTTTTTTCCATTTACAAAATGATATTGTGATATATCGTGAGAGATTTTCTTGCAAAATATTGTCTGTCACAGAATCGCTGGTATCGTGATATTATCGTTATCGTGGGCAAAATATCGTGATATTATCATCGTGTGTTGACCTGTGATTCCCACCCCTAGTTCACACTATGTTCATCAGATTTTTTGGTACAGCTGTTCACATTGTTGTTTCAATGTAGCTAATATCAGATTCCAGTGCCAACAGATCATGGTCCATACATATTTTGCTGTGAACAGTACAGGTACAGCTAGGGATGGGAATTTTGGTCAATTTCTCATTTCGATCATCGATAGGTTTCAAAAACGAGTACTTGTGGGCGGGAGGCATGCGGGGCTCATGGAGATATGAAACTATTTTAAGACTGTTACGAAAATTAATGTTGACATGTCTATGAAAACATGAACATATGACTATAAAAAAATAACTGCTAGATAACTAACTATAAATAACTGCTAGATTATGATGCATAAATGTCTTTGAAAAAGAAACATCTAAAAACAAAATAACTGTCTCAAATAACCCAGTCAATAACATCGGGCATTGTGTTTGAGCTGAAACTGTGAATACACCCTGCAGAGCTTTGCTAGCGGTTTAATAAACTCAACCAAACGCATCCTGTATTAGTTTAATCAGATATATGCCGATTACAATTTACATCTGACGCAAATGTGCACATGAACTTGGCCATATTCTACAGGCTATGGTTTGAAAGGGAAACTCATTTTGAAAGCACTTTTCCCTTAACAACAACGATACATGGGGCAACGAAAGCACAGAGCATTTACAACACTATAAGGCCAACAATCGTGTTCTCTTTATAATGCTATGTACATGACAGATTTGCGCTGCACATCATTTTATTTTTCATGAAGTGATACAGACTTCACTGTGCGTTTTCGAATTCATAATGAGAAACAACTAAAGCAGGTCTACTGTTAAAAAAACACGAGAACAAAACACCACTGCTGCATTATTAACATCATCAATGATTTTGAAAAAGAAATAGCCTATTTAAAAATATTATGACCGTCTGGAATAACCCAGAGTCGACTCATGTCGGGCACATTTTCATAACGGCAGCGCTTTGCTAGATGTAGCCTTTTCATTGTGGATTTCCTTGATCAGCTGATACACGGGGAACTAAAGCACAGAGTATTTACAACATTTTATTACAACCGTGTTGTCATTATAATGCTATATGACAGATTGGCGCTGCACATCTTGCACTGTATTTCGTGATCACAGGGATTCAGGCATCACTGCAGCGCGCTTCAGTTTCACTTTATTTCGCTGGTCTGGAAGGCATGTTTTCTAATGCTAACCAACCAGACCTCAGTTACCGCCCAAAATGACACAATACACAATCAGAAATAAATTAAATATATTTATTAAAGTCAGGACGATCATCGTTTTCATGATCGATCGTCGCTGTCACGCTCGAGTATCACCACTGTTGCCCATCCCTAGTACACGCGCAGTAGAAACAATTAAATTAACATGCATAACGTCTGATATACAGTGTTTTTTATTTTATCGGTAGTTGTATGGGCATCAGAAGCAAAAATTGCTTAAAAATAGGTATAATATATAACAGTACAAGCCAAAAGTTTTATTACAAAGAATAATTTGGGTTGTAACGATTCACTCGCTTTTCTATGCATTGATTACAATCCTGACGATGCATATGCATCGATCTTGAAACATGTATTTTTGAATCGTGAACCGTTGATTTAGGTCGATAATCGATTTAAAATGCTAAGATTCAGTGCTTTAAAACTAACATTAGATTATATCTACTAGGCTACATGCGTGAATTAGAGTCATCTGCGCCCTCACAGCTCGCCTTCACAGACACACACTGCTCTCTTTACCGCCTTCACTGGAATGTGCTCGCGCTCCATCCATAGCTCGCTGGCACATGTATGAGCATCCCACGCTTTGATCTCTCCTCAGGACGGCCACTGTGTCCACATGAGCAGATGACCGCTCTATATCGAGACAGCCATTGTCAACTGCCAAGTCACCGCAGTTTACTAGAACACAGTAGTGTATGAGTTATAGAGGAAACACAAGACATGAGTGTGTGTGAACCTGAAAACACACAGCATTGAGCGGACAGGACGGTTTACTAGAACACTGTAGTGTATGAGTTATAGAGGAAACACAAGACATGAGTGTGTGTGAACCTGAAAACACACAGCATTGAGAGGACAGGACGGTTTACCAGAACACTGTAGTGAATGAGTTATAGAGGAAACACAAGACATGAGTGTGTGTGAACCTGAAAACACACAGCATTGAGAGGACAGGACGGTTTACCAGAACACTGTAGTGTATGAGTTATAGAGGAAACACAAGACATGAGTGTGTGTGAACCTGAAAACACACAGCATTGAGAGGACAGGACGGTTTACCAGAACACTGTAGTGAATGAGTTATAGAGGAAACACAAGACATGAGTGTGTGTGAACCTGAAAACACACAGCATTGAGAGGACAGGGCAGTTTCCCAGAACACTGTAGTGTATGAGTTATAGAGGAAACACAAGACATGAGTGTGTGTGAACCTGAAAACACACAGCATTGAGAGGACAGGACGGTTACTAGAACACTGTAGTGTATGAGTTATAGAGGAAACACAAGACATGAGTGTGTGTGAACCTGAAAACACACAGCATTGAGAGGACAGGACGGTTTACTAGAACACTGTAGTGTATGAGTTATAGAGGAAACACAAGACATGAGTGTGTGTGAACCTGAAAACACACAGCATTGAGAGGACAGGACGGTTTACTAGAACACTGTAGTGTATGAGTTATAGAGGAAACACAAGACATGAGTGTGTGTGAACCTGAAAACACACAGCATTGAGAGGACAGGACGGTTTACTAGAACACTGTAGTGTATGAGTTATAGAGGAAACACAAGACATGAGTGTGTGTGAACCTGAAAACACACAGCATTGAGAGGACAGGACGGTTTACTAGAACACTGTAGTGTATGAGTTATAGAGGAAACACAAGACATGAGTGTGTGTGAACCTGAAAACACACAGCATTGAGAGGACAGGATGGTTTACCAGAACACTGTAGTGTATGAGTTATAGAGGAAACACAAGACATGAGTGTGTGTGAACCTGAAAACACACAGCATTGAGAGGACAGGGCGGTTTACCAGAACACTGTAGTGTATGAGTTATAGAGGAAACACAAGACATGAGTGTGTGTGAACCTGAAAACACACAGCATTGAGAGGACAGGACGGTTTACTAGAACACTGTAGTGTATGAGTTATAGAGGAAACACAAGACATGAGTGTGTGTGAACCTGAAAACACACAGCATTGAGAGGACAGGACGGTTTACTAGAACACTGTAGTGTATGAGTTATAGAGGAAACACAAGACATGAGTGTGTGTGAACCTGAAAACACACAGCATTGAGAGGACAGGATGGTTTACCAGAACACTGTAGTGAATGAGTTATAGAGGAAACACAAGACATGAGTGTGTGTGAACCTGAAAACACACAGCATTGAGAGGACAGGGCGGTTTACCAGAACACTGTAGTGTATGAGTTATAGAGGAAACACAAGACATAAGTGTGTGTGAACCTGAAAACACACAGCATTGAGAGGACAGGACGGTTTACTAGAACACTGTAGTGTATGAGTTATAGAGGAAACACAAGACATGAGTGTGTGTGAACCTGAAAACACACAGCATTGAGAGGACAGGACGGTTTACCAGAACACTGTAGTGTATGAGTTATAGAGGAAACACAAGACATGAGTGTGTGTGAACCTGAAAACACACAGCATTGAGAGGACAGGACGGTTTACTAGAACACTGTAGTGTATGAGTTATAGAGGAAACACAAGACATGAGTGTGTGTGAACCTGAAAACACACAGCATTGAGAGGACAGGACGGTTTACTAGAACACTGTAGTGTATGAGTTATAGAGGAAACACAAGACATGAGTGTGTGTGAACCTGAAAACACACAGCATTGAGAGGACAGGACGGTTTACTAGAACACTGTAGTGTATGAGTTAGGGCTGTAGCTATCGATTCTTTTAGTAATCGAGTATTCTACCGATTATTCCATCAATTAAGCGAGTAATCGGATAATTACTTTTTTCTTTATTAAAGAGCAATACTAAATATATAAGAGAAAATGAGACCGGTATCTTAAAATTAACATCTAATTTGTTTTCTTTTTAGAAAAATAAAGTTTACTGCTGAAATTGCATACATTAATAACTGTGAAAATAACCCATTTTAAAGCATTCAATTGCCACATTATAAAAATCTATTTCAAATTACTTTAAAAAGGAAAACATAGTTCAGTCTAAAACTAAACCTACAACCAATAAACCAAAATGATATTAATATAAATAGCAATAATGCCTATATTACAGTGAACAAATATCACAGACCAAGGCAGCTCTGGCATAATGTCAATAACACTTATATTTAGAGTTTCTTTACAGTTATTGACAGTGTTCGAACTATACCATGGCCTTTGGGAGCCCGCTTTTTTCTTTTTTGGGGGGGTGGGGGGTGTAGAAATTAAACAATGAATTTTGTTTCATATTTATGTTTAAATATTATATTGTTATTTTTAAATATCATCTGATTATGAGAAGTACAAAGATGCACGTGGGTCAGAATGATTTTGGTGGTTATTATATTTTGTTTAATAATAAGTTTTGATTTGTAGAAAGTCTTTCTTTAAAGTAAATTGTATCTTAATTTTAATTTATGTTTGAACAGCCAATTGCCTGGATTTAATCAATAAGAAGCGATAGACTATAGCAGACTATATTAGTGACAAGAAGGCGCCGGAGCGATCACAATTGCTCTTGAACATGTATCATAAATAAACTAAAACTCAGCAGGATACTTGCCTCACAGACATGAGACATATGTGTATAGAAAGCTTGAAATGTCTACGTTTAAACGAAACAATTCGGAATGAAAATAAATAGGTAAGCAAAGCGCACTGATCACGTGAGCAGCTCATGAGTGGCGCCTCAGAGCGGTTCATCACTGCATGTGCTGTGAGTTTAACACGCATCTTTAGACTAATCCTGACTTGAGCAACTTTGTACACATTTGTCTCTTAGTTGTAGTATTAGTTCTTACTTTGCTATATATATATATATTTACATATACAGTGAGGAAAATAAGTATTTGAATATTTTGCAAGTTCTCCACTTAGAATATGGAGGGCTCTGAAATTGTCATTGGAGGTGCATGTCCACTGTGAGAGACATAACCTAAAAAAAAAAATCTTTATATTTATTTGCAGCTGTATCATACAAATAAATAGTTAAAAAATCATATATTGTGATTTCTGGATTTTTTTTAATAGATTTTGTCTCTCACAGTGGACATGCACCCACGATGACAATTTCAGACCCCTCCATGATTTTACTGTAAACATCTGCCAATTTAGGGGACATCGCCTAACCCTAGTGTATTATTTATATAGGGAACAGAATGACTTCAGAGTGACCCATGTTTATTCAGTTTGTTTCCAAAAACTACATGTCTAGATTTAGTCTTTTATTTAGCAGCTTATTCAGCTCCAGCGAGTGTCTTACAGCAGTGTTTCTTTTCATTCTCTCCTTTACAGATGAACACAGATGTTGCCTCCACTGAGACATTTACACCGTACAGAACCAAGGTCAGAACAGGTATTGTGTTATTTTCTAAGATACATTAGTGTTTAAGCCAGTGTTTTTTTTTATTTTTACAGTATATGAGCACTGGACTTTTGGTTGCAAACTATGCAATTAATCCTCAAATCACATGTGTTCTGATTTATGGGTCCTGGGCCCTTATTTATCAACAGGTCATAGAAAAGGTTCTATATATTGTTAATTTAGAATGGGCCTAAGTACAATAAAATCTGTATTTATCAAACACGTGCACACAGTTCTTAGGCACATGAGTAAGCAATCAATGTTGATAAATCCCACGTGCCATGCTCATTCATGGTCATTAGCATTCGGAAACGCCTCCAATCAACCATACAGGTGCTGATCATATAATTAGAATATCATCAAAAAGTTGATTTATTTCAGTAATTCCATTCAAAAAGTGAAACTTGTATATTATATTCATTCATTACACAGGGTTCCCGCAGGGTCTTAATGTCTAAAATTCTGAACTGTAAATTTAAAAACAGCCAGATTTTCATCCGAGGTCTTAAATTTCATTTAGTCAGGTCTAAAAAAGGTTTTATCCTCATTAATTTCCCTAGTATGTCCGTGAAGTGCGGCTCTGTGATCAGGAGTAAACTGCAAGCTTAAAAGCAACACGCATCAAACATCTTCACAAACTAGTAATGCAAAGCATTCCTAAACCTGTTGCCCAACAAAATACAACTTTTAATAACATGTTTTATAACTCACTTCATATCACAGTCAAGTGTTTGTGAGCTGATGTGGCTTCTTCTCATCAAATGAGGCCAACGATGCATTATTTTATAGTATTCTATACAGTGATAAAGTCTATGTCAATCAGAACTGCATACTTTATCATTATGAAAATACCCGAAAGGCTTAAAAATCAAATACAATATATATTGATGCAGTCGTGTTTATTGTCTTCGCTTTCTATATCTTCTTTTGTTCAGCCCAGTGAGCCTACGGTGGTAGCTTCACATTAGGGATTTCCTGAAAGCAATGACTTCTCTGAGGCGTATGTATGCTTTCCACTCGAGGGCACCCTCTGGCTTCAAGGATGAATGAAACTTTTGGTTTACAGAAAAGAAAAATAAGGCTTCTTTTCTAATAAATTTATATGACAATCCACATGTTTTTCTTCAATGTACTGGGTTTTTTTTCACACAGTGGACGATAAGGGGCTATGTTGTGCTAGTTACTTCCAAACTGTAACACATTATAGATTACTTGTTACTGCTATTTAAAAGTAATTATTTACATTAAAATATTACTGTCTCAATTGTAATGCGTTACATTACTCCTGTATTACTTTTGAGTTACTTTCACCAAAATAACTACAGAAGTAGAACTTAACTTTATAAAATGACCAAATGTGCTAGAGCATTTCACATCCAGTAGAGGCGAATATGATGGAGCAGAATGACTGGGCTATCCAGGGTAACAATATAGCGTATCATGGGCAAAAGTGAAGGCTCAAGACAATGCAAGAAAGGATGACAGACAGAATCACTAACGATCCAGTTCGGTTATAACTTAAGTATAGTAGAAGTAAAGTGAGGTTTCACTTTATTTTGATGGTCCCTTTAACATATTCTGTTGACTATAAGTAGCGTTGCACCTACATGTCCACTAAACATCATTAGAGTGTTAGTAGAGTTTCAGTAGACTGGTAGGGTTAGGTTAGAATAAGTTGACATGTAGTTGCAACATTACTTATAGTCAGTAGAATGTCTGTTGAAAGAGTCCATTAGAATAAAGTGTTAGCAGATATTAAGCAGACAGTCTATTAATACTCTAATGAGAGTTAGTTGACATGTAGGTGCAACGTTACTTATAGTCAACAGAATGCTCAAAAGGGACCATCAAAATAAAGTGTTACCTAAAGTGATTATCTGGCAATATCTGGGAATAGCTTGGGTCTGTTCATAGACACAGCAGAAAGGCATGTAAACTCTAATGTTAAGACAAGATGCACATATTTTCTTATTGTTGTCATTATTTTATTCTCTTGGAATTCAAGAGGTTCACAACACAAAAACGTCATGCACAGTGCCAGAGATGTTTTTATTAATTGTTTTTATTGCTAGTGCTATTGCACGACATCGATGGTTCTTTCGATTTTAGACAAAGGTTGCATTTGACTATTAGCCTACGTTCTCATCCTTATCTCTGACAAACTCTAAGTAATGCGCATACGTCCATCTCTCGCGAATGTACAGTCTTTTTCTGCCATCATCTTTACACATTAAAACCTTAAAACATTCTTCGACATGCTTGCCGTTGTGCTATTCTTTGAAACGACAGAGCCTTTAAGCCTTCTTTAGCCGCTTTCCACTGGCCAGAGCAAGCACAGAGGCCAAAATCATGCAATCACTCCTGTAAAACCCACCCTAAACGTGCCTTCACTGGACTATGGCACATAATACAAAGGTACACCAGCAAGCGATTAATTAAATCGCTATATAAATATATCAGAAGCTGTAATTTAGTCTTTATTTACTAACCTGGACACCACACGTGCCTATTAACTGACCCATGTGATATTTCAGTTTTTCTTTTTTGATAAATCTGTAAAAAAGTCAACAATTCTGTGTTTTCCTGTCAATATGGGGTGCTGTGTGAACATTAATGAGATAAAAAGATTAACTTAAATGATTTTAGCAATTGGCTGCGATATAACAGAGTGAAAAATTGAAATTCTGACTGTATATATTATTATAAGATTATGTGCTTTTTATCTGTGGTATCAATTTCTTAAAGTCTATGTCTTTAATATGAAATATGAGCCCCTTATGCGTCCACTGTGTGAAGAAAAACCCAGTACATTGAAGAAAACATGTGGATTGTCATATAAATTTATTAGAAAAGAAGCCTTATTTTTCTTTTCTGTAAACCAAAAGTTTCATTCATCCTTGAAGCCAGAGGGTGCCTCGAGTGGAAACGCCACATACGCCTCAGAGAAGTCATTGCTTTCAGGAAATCCCTAATGTGAAGCTACCACCGTAGGCTCACTGGGCTGAACAAAAAGAAGATATAGAAACGCTTTGGCTGACGAAACGAAGACAATAAACACGACTGCATCAATATATATTGTATTTGATTTTTAAGCCTTTCGGTATTTTCATAATGATAAAGTATGCAGTTCTGATTGACATAGACTTTATCACTGTATAGAATACTATAAAATAATGCATCGTTGGCCTCATTTGATGAGAAGAAGCCACATCAGCTCACAAACACTTGACTGACGATATGAAGTGAGTTATAAAACATGTTATTAAAAGTTGTATTTTGTTGGGCAACAGGTTTAGGAATGCTTTGCATTACTAGTTTGTGAAGATGTTTGATGCGTGTTGCTTTTTTAAGCTTGCAGTTTACTCCTGATCACAGAGCCGCACTTCACGGACATACTAGGGAAATTAATGAGGATAAAACCTTTTTTAGACCTGACTAAATGAAATTTAAGACCTCGGATGAAAATCTGGCTGTTTTTAAATTTACAGTTCAGAATTTTAGACATTAAGACTCTGGAACCCTGTGTAATGAATGAATATAATATACAAGTTTCACTTTTGAATGTAATTACTGAAATAAATCAACTTTTGATGATATTCTAATTATATGATCAGCACCTGCATATGGTGACAACATTTCCTTTAAAAATCACGTGATTGTGTTTTTTCCTCACCGCAATCATGTCGAAGAGGAACTTCACAAACACACGATAAGTCACAAGAATGATGTTTAACAACAACAAATTTGCATCACAAATTATTTGCATGTTAACAGAATGAAACCCTTTTCTATTTACATCATCAAATTAATTATTGGTGGTGCTTTTATGGCGATAGCATAAAAGCCCCAATTTATTCCAGCTTGTTGAGGATTTCGGTAAGGGAACTGGATGTAGGTTGGGTCCAAGGAAATACAGTAATTGAATCCAACATTTGTCACAGCTGTCTTTATAGGGTTTGACACCAATTACACATCATGTTTAAAACTACAAAAATGTTAAATTGAGTGTTTTGTTATTAAAGGAAATACAGGACATATGTGATTTGGTTAATGCAAACTGTGACACTCTTAAATGCTTTTAATGTGTTGTGTCGCTGTTGTACAACTGAGCATGCTTACGCAGATAATCTAGTGGTAGAAGTTGTTAGATCCCAGACTTTGCGTGAAAGCGTTCTTACGCACAGATCTGTGTGTACGCAGCGCTGATAAATGAAGGCCCTGGTCTGTACGATCACAGATCACTGCAGTGTGATTATCTCAGATGATTGTCAAACCCAGTTCGAGTGCAGTGATCGGATAACATTATACTGTAGAAAAAAATAGAGCTGAAGCATCTTTAAAAAAAAAAAGTCTATTCTGATTATTCCTGAAATAAAGAAGTTAATCTACAAATATTACTAATACAATTTAATAATTGATTTAAATGTTACATATCAATCTTTTATTTGTATCTGATTGTCAGCTAATAAATATGTGCTGATGGTTAGAGTACTGTTGCTGGACATGCGGGCAGCTTACGATCCTGTGTTTTCAGCTGGATTCACAGTAAATGAGCTGAGCTGTTCAGAGACTATATCATGAGCTGCACGTGTAAATAAACTCAGCGCTGCGCTTCCTCTGAATCCTGTAATGCATTATGTCCTCTGTGTCATTTAAAAATCTTTAAAAGTTCAGCCTTGGCTCTGTTGAGGTAAAAACAGTTATCATGTTGATTGTAGTTGATTTTTGTGAAAATTGTAACCATTTATGTAAACATTTTTTAAATATTAAACATTTCACACTGCAATGCTTTCTTGTTTTTAGTGACTGGAAGTGCTGAACATCGTGGGAACACTGACTGATATGAAGGAGAAGCAGAAGTGGCTGCTGTGATTGGGCATTTTGTTTTGTCTGACATGCATTAACTGTAGTTGATGTTTCAGATATCTGCATCGTGGCAAGATAACCAAATTGTATTGCTGTTCACATTGACTGTTTTAAAGCTCTTCAAAATATTAAATTCAAAACATTAACAGGGTTAAAACTTGTGAGTTTTTTTTACCTCAACTGCTTATTTGCCACCTCTCAGAAGCCTCTTTAATGAAGGGGAGGTATTGTTTCTTTATAGCCAGCGAGGATGTTTCAGTAAAATCCTACTATACCAGCTGTTGAAAACTTGCAAAGAAGATCCGAGGCAATCACATGATACCAGTCCTAATCCAACCACTGTAGCACTAATACGGTATCACTCTAATGGTTTGAATATTTTAAAGGGTTAATTCACCCAAAAATATAATTTACTCTCCCTCATGTCGTTTCAAACCCATAACACTTTCATTCATCTTTAGCACACAAATGAAGATATTTTTTATGAAATCTGAGAGATTTCTGTCCCTCCATTGAAAGTCTGTTCAACCAAAACTCTTAAGGTTTCAAAACGTTCATAAAGAGATGGTAAATTAAATCCATATGAATGGAGTGGTTTAATCCAGTCTTCTGATTAGACATCAGGGGTGTCCAAACTCGGTTCTGGAGGGCCACTGTCCTGTCCTGCAGAGTTAAGCTTCAAACGCTGTTAAACACAGATAAATCAGCTAATCAAGGCATACTAGAAGCCTCCAGGCAGGAGTGTTGAGGCAAGATGGAGCTGAACTCTGCAGGACAGGACAGTGGCCCTCCAGAACCGAGTTTGGACACCCCTGCTCTGTGATAATATTCGTGTTTGCAAAGTGTACGAAACGCAGCTGTAGCTTGTGTCATCTCCTCATTCTGACATTAAAGGCTTCACTTTGGTATGAAGTCAAGTCAGCTTTAGTTTTATAGCGCTTTTAACAATGCAGATTGTTTCAAAGCAGCTTCACAGTGTTAAACAGTAAAATAATGCAACAGAATATATTTCAGTTATCATACAGTGACAATGTGCGCTTATATCTGTAATT
>CM040924.1:2812500-2930000 GCA_023029165.1 Gobiocypris rarus
ACAGCTCATTGAAACTCATGATTTATGTGATGTGTTTAGAAGTATGAATGAAGATGTTAGACAGTATACTTGGGCTCATAGTACTGAACATACCATCTCTTTGCACGACTTGACAGAATATATAGTGTTCAGCACCAACGAAATCTTTTAAATTTTGTAAAATTATTCCAGTGGGATTTTCTGATCACAGTTTAGTTCTGTGCAGTGTTTTTACCAAGTGTGTTAAATATAAAAGTGCATACTGGACTTTTAATACTTCATTGTTAAATGATAAACAATTTATAGATAATTTTAATTTTTTGGGAAACTTTTAAGCAGCAAAAGCATTTCTACACTTCTTTACTGCAATGGTGGGACTGTGGAAAAGTCCTTATTAAAGACTTTTGTCAAAAGTACACTGTGAATGTTACTCGAGACATAGCCCAGTTAATGAAGACTCTAGAAACAGAAATTATTTCTCTGCAGGATTTAGTAGCATCTAAAAAATAGAAAACATATTGATGACTTGAAGGAAAAAGCCATTTTGTTAGACCTGTTGGGAGTTAAAGCACAGGGAGCTTTAGTCCGTTCACGGTTCCAAACTGTGACCCAAATGGATGCTCCTCAAAATTCTTTTTAATTTAGAAATGAAAAAGGTCAAAGTAAAATGATGCACACGTTACGTTCAGCTACAGGGCAAGAACTAACTGAGCCTGCTGACATACGTAGTCGTGCTGTAGATTTTTTCTCAGACCTTTATAAATCTGAACTGAAGGAATGGGGTGCAGATGCTGATACTTTCTTTCAAGGACTGCCAAAGGTGGATGAAGAGTCCAACAATGAACTACAACAGACTCTGTCACTAGAAGAGCTTTATACTGCCATGATGAGCATGGAAAATGGTAAATCTCCAGGAATTGACGGGTTACCTGTTGAGTTTTATAAGACTCTATGGCCCGTCATAGGAGAAGATCTGCTGACAGTTCTTAATGACAGTCTGGAAAGAGGACTATTACCTCTAAGCTGCAGGAGAGCAGTCATCACACTGTTACCTAAGAAAGGTGATCTTCAGTGTATCGGCAATTGGCGCCCTGTTTCGCTATTATGTTCAGAATACAAAATGTTGTCTAAAAGTTTGGCTACAAGACTTAGTAAAGTTTTAAGTAAGTTAATACATTCTGACCAGTCTTATTGTATTCCCAACAGGTCTATTCTTGATAATATTGCGTTAATTCGAGATGTTTTAGATGCTTCTAAACTCCTAGGAATTAACTCTGGGCTGATTTCTCTTGATCAAGAGAAAGCCTTCGACAGAGTTGAGCATTTGTTTTTATGGAACACTTTAGAGGCTTTTGGTTTTAGCCATGCTTTTATATCTATGATTAAGGCTGTGTATTGTAACATTGAGAGTGTTCTTAAGATTAATGGTGGTTTGTGTGCTCCGTTTAAAGTTGAGAGGAGTTAGGCAGGGATGTGCCATGTCTGGCATGTTGTATTCTCTTGCCATCGAACCTTTACTTCAAAAGTTACGAGCTCATCTAACAGGTCTGATTTTCCCTGGTTGTAATAATTCTTTACATCTTTCTGCTTATGCTGATGATGTTATTGTTTTTAAATGGAAAGGATGATGTTATAATGTTAGAAAAAATTGTTAATGATTTTAAAAGTGTTTCCTCTGCCAAAGTAAACTGGAAGAAAAGTGAAGCTTTATTAGTGGGAAATTGAGTAGAGATCTTCCTGCATTACCTGGAGGATTGATTTGGAAAGAGGAGGGTTAAAATACCTTGGTGTCCATCTAGGAGATGAAAACTTCACTAAGAAAAATTGGGAAGGTCTAATTGAGAAAATAAAAGGTCGATTAGATAAATGGAAATGGTTGTTCCCTCAGATATCTTATAGAGGACGTATTCTCATCATTAATAATCTTGTGGCATCTTCATTGTGGCATAAACTCGCTTGTGTCGATCCTCCGAAGGGACTGCTTGTCAATATTCAAAGAGAACTGGTGAACTTTTTTTGGGACAAATATCATTGGACTTCTCAAAGCATTCTGTTTTTGCCCAAAGAGGAAGGAGGTCAAGGACTGGTTAATCTCAAGCAGAAGAGCCACTTTCCGTCTCCAATACATACAGAAACTGTTAATGGGACCTTATTCACTTGCGTGGAGACCGTTGGCTTTACACATCTTGAGAAGAGTGGACAATATGGATATGGATTTATCATTGTTTTTAATGGATCATAAAAGATTGACTTTTACTGGAATTCCTCCTTTTATCAAAATTTGTTTAAAGTGTGGGGTCTCTTTAAACATCGCTGGATGGAACCAGCAATTTCTCTTTATTGGTTGTTGGAAGAACCAGTTATATTTGGAGCTAAGTTTGATATTTCAGGAGAAGATGTTCCTGGTTTAACCGAAATATTGTGTAATAGTAAGCTTTTAAGCTAAAAATATCATAAATGTACCAGGATATAATTTACTGAAAGCTGAAAAAGTGGCTACCCTTTTAAGAGTTAGATCAATACGTTTTGCTCAGAAGGTTCTCTATAAATTAACTAAAATTTTAACTGTTGAAGAGAAGGCACTTTTAGAAGAGTTTGGTGCAGGGACTTTAGTCCCTGATAGTAAAGATCTTTTTCCAGATCTTGAAATCTGCCCTGTTATAGAAGAGTCTTGTTTTAATAGCCCCCTGTTAAAATGTGGATTTAATGAGTATATTGATTTTTGTACAGCAGAAGGGAAAACATTGTATAAATGCACTGTGAAAGTTATTAATCAACGTAACTTAAGTATCAAAACAGATACAGTATGGAGAGAAAAATTAGGAATCAACACTGAAACTAAACCTGTTTGGAGAGCACTTTACAAACCACCATTAAACAAAAAACTTGGTGATTTGCAATGGAGGATTTTACATGGAGCTATTGCTGTAAATGCTTTTGTATCTATTTTAAATCCCACTGTAAGTGACAAATGTCCTTTTGTCCGAACGAGAGACCATTTTTCATTGTTTTATGTACTGTAGTAGACTTAATCCTCTTTTGATTTATTAAGTGTTTTTTTTTATTCGTTTAATATTTGTTTTTCAAAGAAAGATTATATTTTGGGTTTTTTTTACAGTTCAAAACAAAAGTTCAAATGTCATGTTGTTAATTTTATTGTTGGACAAGCAAAATATGCTGTCTATATCACTAGGAGAAATAAGATAGAAGAGAAGTCAGGACAAGATGTTGTACTAGTTTTTAAAAATATGGTAAAATCTAGAATTCTAATTGATTTTAATTTTCATAAATTGATGAGCACGATGAAAGCTTTTGAAATTCAGTGGTGCTGTAACTTTGCTCTCTGTTCAGTTGATGATGAAAAATTGTTTTTGCAAGAGAGTTAATGTAATTTCTATTTATTTTTGCATTTTTATTTTTTAGGTGTGTGTAAAATTATATAAATGTTAACAAACAATTTAATAAATTGATTGTAAAAATCAAAAAAATCTCTTCTCTCTCTCTCTCTCTCATCATCTCTCTCTCTCTCATCATCCCTCTCTCTCTCTCTCTCTCTCTCTCTCTCTCTCTCTCATCTCCCTCTCTCTCTCTCTCTCTCTCTCTCTCTCTCTCTCTCTCTCATCCCTCTCTCTCTCTCTCTCATCATCCCTCTCTCCATTAGCATGATGGATGTGTAATTATCTCCTCTCCGCCGCTCTCTAACGCACCAATTAAACTCAGCGGCTGGAAAAGAGCGTTTCTCAACTCAACAGTGAGGCTGAACCTCAGCTTAGCAGTTTCCAGAAATATGACGAAGAAAAAATAAAAAGAGAGTCAGCTTTGGATCAAGGTTGATGCCATATTCAATGTGACGAAAAATATTACAGCCGTTTTAGTCCAGGTAAATCCTTTAAAACGAGTCAATTTTACTTGAGAAGCAACACTGCATGAGATATTCAGCCTCATTTGAATAGATTATCTTGTATTTTGGTTAATGCACTGCAGATCTTTTCACGGTTTAAGTGTAAAGGTAAAGACAAATGCAAAACCTGCAGGGCGGTAAAATACTCTTACACTTTAAAAAAAGCACACAATTAAGCACAGGACTATTTGCACCATTTGGAGTGGTGTCTGAAACCATAGTGGAATTTATCAAGTGCACTCATTCAATCCCATAATGCACTGCAGCAGCGAGTGTACAAGAGATTAGGGATGCTCATTTTGACCGTTTAACCGTTAACCGATAGTAACCGATTAATACTATCAGTTAAACGGTTTAAAGTTTTTTTTGTATGGTTAAAGAAAAATATGCTGTATTTGTTAACTCACGGGCGCATGGACACTAGCAACCACACGTCTCTGCAGACATATTTCCCAAACTATGTGGGATCATTTCGGCAGAAAGGGCGACGAAGTTACTTGCAAATTATGCTACGTGTTATACTATAATACACACACAGACATTGAGCTATTATTCAATGAACAATCGTCCACATGCTACAGTCTCAAACTGAAACCGCGGTGCCGTAGAGGAACCTTTTCCGTGGGTGCCGTGTCTTTATCCTTCAGATGGAGTCGCAGGCGAGTGTGTCTGTCAGATGCTGATGTGTGTGTCACTCTCAGCTCAGCGCTTTGAAGTCTCAGTCTCTCTATAATTCATGACTGGAGAATCAAACACAATCCCACTGATTTCATCCTCCTTCACAAGCATAAACCAGGCCATTTGTGATTTTTGAAGCTTTTCGACACATTTTTTTGTGTCACAGGCTTTCAGAACGGTTGATTGTTGCTCTATATTAACACACAGGCTTTCTGAAAAAGATGTGCGTTTTGAAAAGTGCTATAATAACTAAATTTGTCTTTATTTGACTTGTCGATGTGAACTAGATGTTTGGGTGTTTTGAGCGGTTGCCAGGGCGATGCTATGTGGTTGCTAGGGAATTCTGGTTGGTTGCTGGGTTTCTAAGCTAGAAGATGCATAATTGTGTACTGAGAGGATAATGACATGATGCAGTGTGTGTGTGTGTGTGTGTGCGTGTGCGTGTGTGTGTGTGTGTGTGTGTGTGTGTGTGCGCGTGTGTTTGTGTGTGCTTGTGCGTGCGTGTGTGTGTGTGTGTGTGTGTGTGCATGTGTGTGTGTGTGTCTGTGTGTGTGTGTGTGTGTGTGTGTGTGTGTATGGCGTAGGGGCGTGTGTGTGCATGTGCGTATGCGGCGGCGTGCGGCGGCGCGGCGGCAAGGCAGCAGGCAGGCAGGCGGCATGCGTGCGCGGCGTATGCGGCGCAGGCGCGCGTGCGGCGTGCGCGCGCGCGTGCGCGCAGGCGCAAGCGCAGCTGGGCGCAGGCAGGCAGTGCTTAGCATCCTCACACTAATGATCTCTCTCACACACACACACACACACACACACACACACACACTCACACACCAGAACTAAGTCTAGTTCGAGGGGAGGGGCTTAAAAATAAGAGGGACTGATGACATCATCTGAAAAGGAAACTTGTTTCAGAAGCAGAGCAAGTTATTTCTTTTTTAATAGATGATCATAAGCACACTTTTTTTCTGTAATTACATATCTGAGTCATTCACAGTAAGACCAGGAGTGTGTTTGAGAAAGTAAAGTGTGGACTCGGTGAGTGTTTCTGACCCAACACAGATTTATTTTCTCTATATGGGTCAGCTGGATTAATTTTCTGACTCGGGTCTGGCTGTAATGTGAGATTAGCCTGCCAGCGTATTGTGCGGTTAGTCTCAGGACGGCGTTACGCAGGGATTCACTGAGCCATCTCTGAGCCGGACACTCGATGCTCTCATTCATATATGCATTAATATTAGTTATATCACGGTCTGTCTGTATACCTGACTCTGATGGGCTACAATGCATTACTTTATATATACTGATACTGTTGAGTAACTTTGAATAGCTTTTCAACAGTTTGTGGTCAGAATGTAAGAATTGAATGATTTAAGAAATGCATGCATGACGCAAGAATGCATTAAATTGATCAAAAGTGACATATATATTATATTATAATGTTATGCAATTTCAAATAAATTCTGTTCTTTTGAACTTGCATTCATCAGTGAATCCACAAACATATGCACTGTTTTCAACATTGATCATAATCATAAATGTTTCTTGAGCAGCAAATCGTCATATTATTTTACTGTTTTCATCAAATACATGCAGCCTTAGGAAGCAGAAGATTTTTATTGATATAATTCAGTTTAGATTTTTGATAAAGCACTATTAAAAACACAGAGCGTTGAGCAGAGTGCTGTACAATAATACAATTATTACTAATAAAAGAAAACAACATCATAGCACAGACAAGACAGATTATACTTTAATTATAACTGATGTAATCACAGTATGATCCAAACACACAACCCTCTCTAGATTTCATCGTTTTAAACCCAAGTCTGGCATCACATTGACATTAATATTTAGGAAAGATTGCCATCTGCTGGTATTTAGAGGTACTGAAATGATTAGAGCTGTTTATTAATATGATTGTTCCACACACACACACACATCATCATCATCATCATAACGCTTTATTTTACAGTCCCTGTTACACATTTTACATATAGTCACTATTGATAGTTTTCAGTCACGGAGCCCTGGAGGGCGAACAGCCATAGAACTGCAGAAAAAGCCGATTTTCCATCTTAAAAACTAAACTATGGGAAGGAGATGCATGTTTTTGGGCACTTGTGATCCATGTACAGCACCAGCTGCAGAATTTCAAGCACTAAAAACAGCGAGACTTTCTAAAACGCTTAACGTTAAACACCCTTAGGGTGGGCTGCACCAATAAGGATTACATTCAGTTAAAAACAACACGGTTTCTTTATAATGGATTTCAATGGGAAAAACACTTAATGAGAAACCTTGTGTTGCCTGCATCATTAATAAGGTGTTTATTGAATTTGGTCTTTTAATATCACTGTCTTACTACATTAGTACTTACTACAAACCTGGTAAAAATGACTGGTGGGTAATGGAGGAAAGCCTTGTTTGGCCCTTCAGGTGGCCATCACGTGAAAACTATGAATATTAAATACAGGCAATTATGCATAGATACATGCAGCTAACCTTAAACCAAACCTTAACCCTAATTGTGTTATGTACATACATGTAGTTAATTACTATTACTTACTACTAAATTGTGTAATTACGCTGTAACAAGGAGACGATAAAATAAAGTGTAACCAATATTACTTTGAAAACAGTTTTAACTCAGAAATTGCTTGTAAATAATTACAAAGAAATACTGAAATAGTATAATCCAATAATCATGTCTCTAATCTCAGACTGATCTCATGAAATGGCGTATGTATGACACGCCAATTCATATGACATTTTGGCAAGCTATCAAGATGCATAATCGCTTTTTAGCGTGTTTATCAACGCCGTTTCATTCTATCCCTGCCCCTACCCCTAAACCTACCCATCACACACACACACACACTGCCTCTACCCCTAAACCTACCCATCACACACACACACACACACACACACACACACACACACACACACACACTGCCTCTACCCCTAAACCTACCCAACACACACACACACACTCACACACACACACACACACACACACACACACACACACACACACACACACACACACACACACACACACACTGCCCCTACCCCTACCCCTAAACCTACCCAACACACACACACACACACACGCACACACACACACACACATAAAGGTTTGTTTCAGGCGTAGACATAAACACGGATAGCTCAAAATGCGTACAGATAACACGCCATTTGGCTTTAGAAAGTGCCGTGCATGTTTACGCAAAGTCACGATGTGTCTAATCTGTTCATTTGCTGTGTTTTAGGTGTGTTTCGATATCATCTACACGTCTGACACATCTCTCTCGTTTCCTCCTCTAGGTATTGGAAAAAATGTAATATGTGACCGGACGGCGACGCCGGTGGACGCCTTTCGGATGATGTCAGCGGCCCAGTACTACCCGAAGCTGCTGAGCATCATGGGTAACGTGCTGCGCTTCCTCCCCGCCTTCGTGCGCATGAAGGAGCTGCTGGAGGAGGGTTACGTGGGCGAGCTGCTGGTCTGCGAGGCGCAGGTTCACGGCGGGAGCCTCCTCGGGAAGAAGTACAACTGGAGCTGCGACGACCTGATGGGGGGTGGCGGACTGCATTCGGTGGGCAGCTACATCATCGACTTACTCACGTTTCTGACCGGGCAGCGGGCGGCCAAGGTGCACGGCTTCCTCAAGACCTTCGTCAAGCAGACCGACCACATCCGAGGAATCCGGCAGATCACCAGCGACGACTTTTGCACCTTCCAAATGGTGCTGGAAGGAGGCGCCTGCTGCACGGTCACGCTCAACTTTAACGTGCCCGGTGAGTTCCGGCAGGAGGTTGTGGTCGTGGGAACGGCGGGAAGGTTGAGGGTTTGCGGGACGGACCTGTACGGGCAGAAGAACGATGGCGAATGCGGTCAAGAGCTTCTTCTTAAGGACAAAACCCAGGTAGAGAACGCATCCCTGCCTGACAAGGCTTTCCGGGACATCCCGTCTCCGTACCTCACCGGCACCATCTGCATGGTTCAAGCCGTACGGCAGGCCTTTCAGGACCAAGACGACCGGCGCACTTGGGACGGGCGGCCGCTCACGATGGCCGCAACCTTCGAGGACTGTTTGTATGCACTTTGCGTCGTAGACACGATCAAGAAGTCCAATCAGTGTGGAGAGTGGCAGAACATCGTCGTGATGACGGAAGAGCCGGAGGTCAGTCCTGCGTACCTGATCAGCGAGGCCATGCGAAGCAGCCGGATGTCTCTGTACTGCTAACGCTGCTCATGCACGGATGCAACTGGAAATGGATCATCGCCCCAAACATCAGCGCTCAAGCGTTACGAGTCGAGGCGTATGTTTCATGCAAAAATTCATGTGACTGTTTTTGACCAATGCATTGTTTTTCTTTAGCGAAGAACAGCTAGTTACAGGTACACTGCAAAACATGCAGTGCATTAGTCATCCAGTCCAAATATCTAAACATTCTTAAATCAAGATTAATTTACTAGATAAGTCAAATGACATAAGATATTATTTCTTGTTTTCTGGGGAAAAATATCAAAATGAAGTGAGTTTTTGCTTAAAACAAGCAAAATTATCTGCCAATGGGGTGAGAAAAATAATCTTATTTCTGTTGGCAGAACATTTAGCTTGTTTTAAGCAAAAACTCACTTCATTTTGATTTGATTTTAAGAAAGCAAGAAATAATATCTTATGTCATTTTACTTATCTAGCAAATTAATCTTGATTTAAGAATGTTTAGATATTTGGACTGGAAACAAGAAAAAATGACTATGTAAGAAGAGTATTTTTGGCAGTGTACTTAGCTCAGCATATCAAATTCATTAAAGATTTGAGATCAAAAACTGCTGCCAATTTGCATGGTTGCAGTCGGAAAAATACTGACTCGTTTTCCGTAATGAAATATAATCGCTTGCTGGAGTTAGAAGTTAAAGCCTGTTCTCAGCGAGACGAATATTTGATGTGATAAACATCTGTTAATGCATCTGTTCAGATCGTTTTCTACGGAGCACCTAAAGGGACATGAAGAAGAAAATATGAGATGGGAGGAGAAGGTCTATGTCATTGTTTTTGCGTTCTATCCCAAATGTTTGCTTTCCATCTGGGACATTTTGGGTTTGCTCTGAAAATGTTGGCGTTCCCCTAAAAATCTTTGCGTTCGCTTACAAAAAGTTGGCGTTCTTCGAGGATCTTTCCGTTAGTTTGCAAAATGTTGGCCTTCCCCCAGGAATCTTTGCGTATGCTTGCAAAATGTTGGCGTTCCCTACACTGTAAAAAAATATTTTAAGAGTAAGTTACCTGGTTGCCTTAAAATTTTGAGTTCATTGAAATGAAAATTTTGAGTTAATACAATGAACATTTTTCATCACCCTTTATTCAAATATTATTCAAATATTTTGTAAACATATTGTGTTTAATGCAGTGAAACATGCTATTTTCATGGTTCATCACAACATTTTTTAAACTTATGTGGTTCAGATACAATAAATATTTCGAGTTTCTATTTATTAAACCAATTTCCTTCATTGTATTAACTCAGCAAATTAACTCAACATTTTAAGGCAACCAGGTAATATTTTTTTACAGTGTAGAAGTTACTTTTGCATAGTGATTACGTATTCAAAATAAGTTCCTACTCAAACAGAGCGTTCTTCATGACTATCGGGTGCCAGAAAGTTGCGTAGCGTTCAAATAATTCCAATCGGATGTGAGCATCCCTATGCCCTACTCACTCTGAAGGGCAGAACATATAAATGATTAAAGTACTTCCTTGAAGCAACCACTGCATGTTCCCTTCGCTAACAGCTTTCGTGAAGTGATCAAGGGTGCAAAAACGCCGTTTGGCATTCGCCTACTTTGTATACTCTGACATCCTGACCTGCTGTCAGAGAGTCTGGTTATTTATGCATTGGTCTGAACAGAGAAATTGCATGTGCAAATCATTTGAACATTCGTGTTGGTGTGAACAGGCCTTCAGAGAGGCTGGATTCTGGGAATACTGGAACGCTTGAGTACATGCAACTGGAGGAAGCGTGTTTGTGCCTCTTGAACGTTCAGCTGATGGGCTTGATTAAGTGTCCAA
The DNA here is from genome assembly GCA_023029165.1 of Gobiocypris rarus. Classification (NCBI taxonomy): domain Eukaryota; kingdom Metazoa; phylum Chordata; class Actinopteri; order Cypriniformes; family Gobionidae; genus Gobiocypris; species Gobiocypris rarus. The sequence continues at coordinate 2,823,125 of CM040924.1, forward strand.
ACGCTGGTCAAGTATGCAATAAAAATCTGCTGTTGGAGGAAAAAACAAATAAGGCCACGCTTTGCTGAAACGCCTTTGCTCCTGCGACGTGTTTGTAGATCGAGGATAGTGCAAAAAAACAATGCAATTTGCTACTGATTTTTTTTTTACATTGTTCATCCGTGTAAGTGCAACCCAGACAAGGTCATCCGGCATCTGTCAGCACGTGTTTGCATGCTAGCGTGAGTGTGTTTAATGTGCACACGGACTCCAGCGGGGAAAACAATGACTGCAAACGCAGGAAATCTCCAACGTCAGGATTCGCTGTGCATTTACGAGCTAGATCTGGACAAAACACAAAGAATGTCAGACGTTTCAGACGTGTATCCCAATGTGTGTGTGTTATCTTGATCATTATTGCTGTAAGTCTGAAAGATTTTGAATTGTTAACCAGTTTTAGCCGGATCTCAACAGGTGTCACATCCGCCATCAGTGGTTCTCAGCTGGATTCATGTTTTATATCATGTGGCGACCTAATAATAACCATAAATCAACCATACGCTGAAATAGTATTATGAACTATCAGTCAAAGAATTGTATGTTTCTTTAAAAAAGTAGCTCAGCAAAAATTCTGCAAAAAGCTAGATTTACTCTTTGAAATATACATTTTCTATTTTAATAAATAGTCAAATGTCATTTATTCCTGTGATCAAAGCTGAATTTTCAGCATCATAACTCCAGTCTTCAGTGTCACATGATCCTTCACTAATCATGTGGATGTTAAGAATATTAATATATAATAAATTAGTATTATCATGAACTGTTTAGAGTCAAACGTATGCAGTTATTAACGTGTAATTTGGCATAAATAATGTACACAAACCTGTATCTAATGGTGCGTTCAAGTCATGTCGTAAAGATCGTATTTACGGGTCGAACGCACATGAACGCCTCTAGGAAGTCGTAAATACCAGTGGGAAGTTCGGGATTTTCTTTTAGCCCTGATCTGTACGAGTCAGTGAGAAACATAGCGGGATTATATATAACAGGGTATTTAGTAGTGACACTGTCAACAAAGTAAGCTAGCATTGAAATATAATTAGCCTAATATATAATTATACTGTTTACAGTGGCTTCATAGATTAATTAAAAATGTAAAAGATTAAAACTCATCTGATGTGCATTCTTTGTTCTTCATTTTCTATAAGCAGAGTTAACAAACATCGCTGTATTTTCGTGAAATTAGTAAAAAGAGATGCACCGCCATCTTGCTCCGACCAAAGACTTTAACGCTCATGATGACGTAAACACGACTTCCCACCTCGTAAATACGAACATCCCAGGAGGACTTGAACGCACCATTCTGGATCCCTATTTTCTGTCCAATTTGATTCTTTTCCATACCAAATGACAAGAATTTGTGCTGAGCTAGTGCAGTTTGATTGGACAAAATGATGCATTTCTCCTTCCTTCCAAAAGTCTGTAGTTGTTTTATTTATTATTTTCCGCTCTTCTGACCAAATTCCCGATTGCAATGCACCAGTCGAGGACGGCTGCTTTTGACTGTTGCAGAACGTTGCACTTTTTCTCCGGGGGTAGTCATTTTTAAGCCTGAAATATTTAAACCAAAATATCTTTCAGACATGCTAAAGGTGCTAGAGATCTTTCAGTCTAAAGATATGATGCCTGTATTGTCAATGTCAATAATGCATCTCTAGTTTAGGGTCTGTGATTTGTATTTAAATGCAGTTGTCTTGTCACGGACACTTTGCAGTGTGTCTGGAGATGCTGATCAAACTGTTAGGAAATGAATGAATCAGTTCGGCTGCAGTGTTTTATTTGATGCTTCGATGCATGCGCTGAAGATGTGCGTCGGCTGTCGTCCATCACTGTGCTGCTGCTCCCTGTGTCACGATGGCTTTAGATCAGGTCCTGGCTGTATTTGATGTGTGTTGACCTGCTGTACTTTACTCTGTGTATGGACGCTATTTATTTTTTATCCTTTCATATGGAATCTGGAAGTGTGAGACAGGAAATCGAGGCCTTTGCGTGTGCATTTCTACAGGAAGTGTGATGTCTCACTGTCGCCGCTCTACTGGACACTGTAGGTAATGGGAACGTTTCCTCAAGGAAAAATCATCTCTGCAGGACAGGAGAATATTTAATATCATCCTCTCTTAGGACGCTTTTACATCTCACTCAAAAGCAGCATGTCAATAAAGCCACTAAATTAAATGTTTAAAGAGCCATAAATATAATAAACATTTTGAGTGAGCCATTGAAAATGATTGACTTAATTTACATGAAGAGGATACACAAACTGAATCATCTGGATTCGGTTATGGTGTGAAATATTTTGTGTTGATGTGATCAACATCAAACATCATTATGAATGGCACCATGTTCACAAATAATTATGACGCAAAATTAACGCAGTATAAGGAGCCCGTTTCCCCAACATAAGACAAAAACATGCTTTGATTAATCATAATTATGACAAAAAGTCCAAATTAAGATAAAAATATGCAATACAAAGTCATAATTGTGAAAGAAGTTGAAACTGAAAGTCAAGATTATGACAAAACATAATTATGATAAAGTCTGACAGTCAAAATTGTGACATGACATCTAATTATGAAGTAAAAGTCATAAACATTTTTGCTATAATTATTACTTTTTGTAATATTTGTTTTTAATTTCCTCATCATTTAGTTTGTTGTATTAGTTTAGTGTCATAATTTTGACCTTATCTCATAATGTCAATTTTTTTTTGTTTAAATATCATAATAACATGTCATATTTATGTCATGATTTTTAATTTGATATGACCATTATGATCTACCAAAGCATGATTGTTATTCTTCTGTGGCAGGAATGGGATTCAGACCTCAGATATGATTTTTCTAAGAGTGATGTGAGATATTAAGATGGCATTATAAATAGGGCTTTTTACTAATTTTAAAAGACACATAAAGAGCTTTCTCCATCATTTATGAGACTCGTCTTATATGGAATGATCTGGGATCAGCATTTGCTGAATATAAATATCATTTTGCTCATGGAAGAAAGTCTGACAGGTTTAGAACAACATGGAGGGCTGAAAATATTAATTTTGGGGTGAATTATTCCTTTAAGTTGAACGAAATGAGTTAAAAACGCGTTGAACCCAGAATATTCCTGAGATGCTGTTGCATCACTGACAGTGAGACTCATATTCCAGTGCAACCTCAGTGAGTCTGTTGAGAGGAACGTCATCTTCATAACTGTTCATCCCAGAATTAACATGGAGTCAAATGGGATTACTGTATGCTCCTGGCCTGTTTCTGAACAAAACTCTGCAACTGCAAAATTGAACCTGTGGAGAAAAAAAAAATGTTACAACTGGAAACGTTTCAATGTAAGATATGGCTCATTCTCTGTGTATGTGAATATCTACTGTATCCTCGTCCTGCTGGGCCGCATGTGCAAACACACGCTGTGTGTGATGGAGATGATTTATTAAAGAAGGGATTCAGCAGTAAAATGGTGCTCTGGGTCTGTTATTGTCTCTCTTCACATGCATTTAATGCACAGTTTTGAGGTGCATCTTCTATTTCATCCCCTGCTAATCCTGTTTGGTTTCTTCTGTTTGTGTTGCAACATGAAGTCTCAGATTTCTAAAGCTGTTGCAATGTTGCTTTGGGCATGTAATCAGCATATTCTGACTGGACAGGAAATACTGGACATGCTCTTTTAGATTTTTCGAAAGTAAACAGCAGTATTGTCCTTGAACAATAAATATATATAAAATTGAGCCAAATTGTGATGGCTAGACGACGGGGTCAGAGCATCTCCAAAACCGCAAGGCTCATTGATGCACGTGTGGAGCGAAGGCTGGCCCGTGTGGTCCGATCAAACAGACGAGCTACTGGAGCTCAAACTGCTCAAGAAGTTAATGCTGGTTCTGATAGAAAGGTGTCAGAATACACAGTGCATCACAGTTTGTTGTTTATGGGGCGGCATAGCCGCTGACCAGTCAGGGTGCCCATGCTGACCCCTGACCCCACCGAAAGCACCAACAGTGACACGTGAGCATCAGAACTGGACCACAGAGCAATGGAAGAAGGTGGCCTGGTCTGAGGAATCACATTTTGAATCACGTGTGCTTCGCTTACCTGGAGAACACATGGCACCAGGATGCACTATGCTCCCCACGTGCATCAATCAATATGTCATCCTCAATAAAGTTCTGGTCGCAGAATAATAATAATACACTGATTGTTAATTGGCCAGAGGAGAATTGGCACCCCGACTGAGCCTGGTTTATCCCAAGGTTTATTTTTCTCCATTATGCCCTGATGGGAGTTTTGGTTCCTTGCCACCATCGCCGTTGGCTTGGCTTGCTCAGTTAGGGCAAGCCAAATTCACAAAAAAATCACAAATTTTCAACTTAATATCCAAATGCATCCAATTAGTAAACTAAATTAACCATATAAACTAGATTACTGATCTGCCCACATTGTATGGTAATTGAACTGAGCTGATGACATTACTGTTTTCTCCAGAGCGGCTGTACAGCCAAATCAAATTGTGTTGCATTAGTTTCCTGTTTAACACTGTGAAGCTGCTTTGAAACAATCTGCATTGTTAAAAGCGCTATATAAATATAAGTGACTTGACTTGACAATGAGCCTGAGCCGCCCATGATCGGTGGCCGGTTCTCCACTGTTCCTTCCTTGGAGCACTTTTGATAGATCCTGACCACTGCAGACCGGGAACACCTAGTCTTGCATAGCCAGACATTCAGACTGATGGCAGAATGTCTGGACTCCATTGCAGCTTTTATTGGTCGAAAACATGTAACGCAACCCGTCACACTTCTTTTTGATCCGCGTCATGTTTAGGGGCGTGAAAATGTAAAGTTGATGTCCCTGCAATAACAGACTGACCTTCATCTATAAATTATTAATTCAAGAACGTTGTGCAAGTTTACTGAAACAATAAAGCTGTGAACTTTACATACTTTTGAAAATCCAGCTTTTAGTTGATCCTGGTAAACGCTCACTGTCACAGTTGTAAACACAATCCTGTTCTTCTTCCAGGAGGGAGTTTGGCGTCATGGCGTTTGTTTCCAGGCAGGCCGTTAAAGAACGCAACACACACGTCTTGTGGATATCCTGTGGATATCAGATATCCACTTCGAAACTCCTGAAGTGTTTCCAGAAAAGTGTGCCATAGGCATCAGACGTTCTGCCAATGGTCCGTGTGCATGACATCTGAGGCTGATGTGAGAGGGAACACCCCACAAGAGCTGCAGTTTTGGAGATGCTCTGACCCAGTCGTCTAGCCATCACTATCTGGCCCTTGTCAAACTCACTCAAATCCTTACGCTTGCCCATTTTTCCTGCTTCTAACACATCAACTTTGAGGACAAAATGTTCACTTGCTGCCTAATATATCCCACCCACTAACAGGAGCCGTGATGAAGAGATCATCAGTGTGATTCACTTCACCTGTGTCATAATAACAAAAACAGGGACACACACAAAATAAATGCATTTAAAAGTAATGTTTATTTACTACAAAATTTAGGTAACTCTAAATATTAAAATGAAAACAATTAAAGGCAAAATAACAGGAAAATTATTTCTTTGTCCATCAATAACATCAGTGTGTAAGGCAAGGTGCATGGTCGAAAGTGTAAAACAATGTTGAAGTTGAAGCAACCAAACAAAACACAAGTCCAAAGTTCCCCAAACCAAAGCCATTCCTTGGCTCAGATGAAAATCTCTTTTAAAAGAAGTGCCTGAAGCAATGTGGTGTATCCAACAGACTACCAATTAAAGTAATTTGTGGGTAAAGATACCAAACAACAATTCAATTTTTCAGCAAAACAAAAGTATTTTGTCTTGAAAGACAGACAACTGAAGTCTCATCTTTTTTTTTTTTTTTTTAACACAAACAAACAATGGAATAGTGGCATTGGTACATTACAGATGTGGATGCTACATGTAAAAATGCTATATGATTGTGCCTTCCGTGCCAGCTTTTACCCATGGCATTAAGGCAGTAAGACCACAAGGTGGAAGTGTTGTATTACAGCAAGAGACCTGTGATGGCGCTATTCTGCTTTACAGTGATGAGCGCCAGTGCAGTCAACAGTTCTGTTCAAATGATGGTAGATCATGTTGCACCAGAAACGAGACGTGTAGATCAAGAACAAAATCCATACTAATTTTATATGTGTTAATTTGGGAATTAATTCCATGTACATGCACAACATTATCCTACCTTACGATATACAATAGGTCAAAAACCTTTTCATATTTAAAAATTTCTTCTGTGTAAAGTAGTTTGAAAAGGCCCAAACATACAGGACCTTTATTACACAATTCTTTGATAAAATGGATGGCAACAGTTTAGGATTGGTTAATAAAAGGCTTAAGGTCTAAAGGCACAGTATAAGACTTGTAGATTAAAATAACCAAACACCACTACAACAGTGTTATATATTTTGTTGACTTGTGTACTTGCATTATCCCAAATGTTTAACCAGGACTCGAACCGTGCATCGCCTAAAAATGACATTGTACCTGCGTTACCCTCGATTTCCGTGGAAACACCAAAGCCGCTTTAATATTTTATGTGTTTTATTAGACAGGTGAGCAACTGTTCATGGACAGAAACGAATCATTGTTCTCCGGCTCAACACAGTTAGTCTTACTGTTTAAATCTGGTGTTCTTGATTTACCGCGAGTACCGTGTTTTACCATGTCTAACATCGATCTCTCACTGCAGTGTGAACAAGTGTCTCATAGCAGCTGCTGAGCGAACGCACAGGGTAGCATTATAACATAACTTTAACACACTCAAATGTGTGTAATATGATAAACAGCGCTGCGTGACCCCACATACACACGAGCGGAAGAAGAGGAAGCGGCGACTGCGGCAGAATAAAAGCTCTGTGAAATCAAGCTATGCCTTTGTTCTTTCAGAAAACCCATGTGAAAAAAGCAAACTAAACAATGTGTACTATTTATTATTTATTTATAATTTATAATCCCCCAAAAATCCAAAATAGTGCATGTTATATAGTAATAGTGATAATCCATCATGAAAATTAAAACAGCAAGTCACACGAAGGCGAAGCTAGCAAAATGTGTTAATGTTACAAAAATTTTAATTTATAGCTCCCACTAGCAAATACCATCACACCAGACTATTCAGCGTATATCTGCATTTTGTAACAAGAAAAAAAAAGCAATACAGGTCAAAAGCTTAAAAACTGAACCCAAACTCCAGAGAACATCTTTAAAGCTACACTGTGTGATATTTTCCCCCATCTAGCGGTGAAAAGGTATATGACCATCCAGTGAATATTAGTTTCTGTTCCTCTCAATTCCGATTTCGTTTTAACTCCTACGGTGGCTGATTTAGTCCAAGATTAATATGGCTTCCAGTTTGATCAAGTGATGAGGTTACTTTAGAAAACTATTATAATCTGCAGTTATTTAATTTGTCAGTTAAAATGTAGGTTATGACATCTATGTAAAATGAATAATAGTTTTACCTTTTCGTTATTTTTTACCATTTCATTGCTAACATCAGCGATCAGGTTCCCAGGCGAATGCAAGCTAATCTTAGTAAAGTAACTTTTATCGGTGCTATCGTTATTCTGTATATTGTACGACATCTCTAGCGTGATGCAAAGTTTACATTGTAGGCTATATCAGTCTCAAGCAATCCCCTTCTTCACATTCGACACAGTGCCATCGAGTGTTAAAACGCGAAAGGTGAAGCTTGAATTTACAGGTATGTCCCTCTATGGCTACTGTACTTTCAAGATGGAGGGGCAACATGGCGACGCGCATTCGAACCCCTCACCCGTATGTATTTTCAATGGAATATTATACACTTACGAGAATACTTTATTACTTGAAAGAAGTAAATAAACATTAATGAGCACATATATTTTTGAAAGAACTAAGTGTTTTTAGCTAAGAATAAACTAAAAAAGTTACCCAGTGTAGCTTTAAAGAAGCTAAACACAAGCACTATCCCACACACCAATACACGCATATTGGGTTTCCATGTTTTATGGCGACATACCATACAAACTGTTTTCAATCCCATAACCCTAAACATAACCTTTCTGCATGTTTACATTTTCAAAAAATATCTAGTATGATTTATTGTGGGGACCAAAACATTTTTTAGCACTCCTGTGAGGACATTCGGTCCTTAAAACATAAGGTTTACACAGACCACACATTCAAATTTCTCCACACATTTCTCCTCTTCTCTTCTTTCTTTTGTGTATTACGAATATTGTAGGCTTTTTGATGATGAAGTCTGCTACATGCATAAATGTAAATGTAAGAACAAAATCAGATTTCCAAATCTGAAAATTTTGCACAGTAGGCTATCTTTGACTGTAAAAACAAACGTTCAGTTGCCTAATCAAACATGCAACTTAAATTATATTAAACTGATAGAGTTTAATCTTGTATAACAAATAAAAAGTGATTTAGATGAGTTACTGTATTAACATATGTTGCCATCCATGAGCAAACCTCGTTTAAGGATTGGGCACTTTTCTCTCCACCAACTTCAGCTTCCAGTGGACCCAGTCATGAAACTTTTCTTGAAATATATCGGTCAGCTGAAAGACAGAATGGAAGTTTAAGTTTAATGTCAAAAATGCACCTGCACATTTGAACTAAGTGATGAAGTGAAAATGAAATGAAAAGTGTCGATTGCGATTTATGTTTCATCATAGGCTACGTTCAAGGCGTTTTACAGCGTTGCGCACTACAACCAATCACACACGACTCCGTTGAGCTTAGGACTGCAATAGCCAATCAGAGGCGTTCAGATTAGTCATCGCTGTAATGCAGGATGTTGTGTTTCAGTGCGCGAGGTGAACTCTGGCTTATTCGCGAAAATACTCAACAACCGATTAACATAAACATGTCTGGTGATTGTGCTCTTGAGTCGGGTTCTTTCCAAACGTATCTTTGCACCGTTGAGCAATGCAGCCAATCTCAAAATTATGATTTATTGAACGCAATGCCCAATCACACGTGTTTAAGTTAGATTCTCCTCACCACTCAAATGTACTCAAACCTAATTTTGCTGCATTAGGTAAGGCAGAGTTTATGCTATTGTATTTATATTATTTAAACCGGCTGCCATGCCAAATCACGAATACATTATGCTTGCATGTTCAAATTATAGTGGTTTGTGAACATAACCACTTTAATAACAAGAGCGTTTATGCTGGGCTGTGTAGGTTGACAGGCAACAATAGCCTAACAATTTTATGAAATTCTATTTAAATGTGTTGTTAACCCTCTGGTCCTCTTTGGTTAAAATTTTGAAAAGTTTTGAATTTTACTTTTGCTTCATTAGGGATTAGGGATTGTTCTTGGTGACTTTTGTCCCATTTGCTATGTGAACATACAAAAATCATGGACATGATTTGGATAAATTAAAGGGTCTAGAGAGAAAAATAGTCACTTGGCTCCTTCAAAAATGACAGACAGGAAATTAATGGGAAATAGGAATAAATACTAAAACTCAGAGAATCTTTTGGTGGTGCAAAACACACACACACACACACACACACACACACACACACACACACACACACACACACACACACACAAATTAGTGCAACTCTACAACAGAGCAAGTTTTTGCAAATGTGAAAAGAAAAAAAATACATTCTATAATTCAGATACACACGCTCAAATACACATTCCCGTTCACACACACGCAGAGACACACATAAACAAAAAAACACACTATTACACACACAAATTAACTGGTGTGGCTGTAACAAAATAGTAAAGTTTAGCCAAAAGACTCGAATAAGGTTGAAATCAGATCAGACCCAGATTTATTTAGCTGTGACCCAAACAGCAACACAGTGTCAAATCTGGTACATGTGGATTCAAGGCATACCACCAGATGTGGGCCACATCTGGGCAGACACTCGGGATAGAGCATACCTGTTCATTTCTGTCACATTTTTATTGAATTTTGATGTTATGTGTAACAAATTGTTCCTCTCTGTGGTCAGGTTTGAAACACAGTTGAGATTGATTTAAAAATCAACATTTTAAACTAACAAAAATCTAAACCTTGACAAAAAGTAATCGTTTGCCCTATTTGGATGGGAATTGTTTCTCGTCGGGTCGTAAGGTATTTTCATCATTTACAGTCTGTGATTTTATTGCTGTCCGAATCCAGAATGTCCGTGTTTTTCTCACACCTGTGTAAAAATCCCCTACTGTTTGAGAAACTCCAAGGTCGTGTGGGAATTTAATTGCCGTCTGAATCCACATCTCTGAGTTTTCAAGAAGAGATTGCTTTAAAATGAACTGTTTATATCCTTTTTGACCACTGCGGAGTACCGTATCGTTGCGTTTCGCTGTAATTTTTATGCATTTTAGAGATCTATAGCCTACACTGTTATTACTGAAATGCTGGAAAGTATTTACCAGAATAATCTTTCATCACGGCTCAAAAGAGAAAGAGAAGAAAAAACGTAAACATTTGAAATGGGCCGTTATTACGGGAGTAATTAACATTATATGGGTTAAATTTGCAGCTTTGTATTAACTTATTTATGCTAATTTCCACATTTTTAAAATTACATCTTCCTATTTTAAACAGGAGATTTAAATAATTGATAATTTCCTGTTATTAAATTTAATATGATTTTATTCTTATTATTATATGACATTTTTACAGCAGACAATCATTCGACTGACCACGTGAGCAGTGTTCCCAGGTACACAGGATCACAAAACTCGCTCCTCCATTGGGAATAATCACCATCCCAATGCACAAGTTTTATCATTGAGGTGGCATGCAAATTTATTTTTACAGACATCCACATGAGAAACAATTACCGTCCGAATAGAGCTTTTGAGAATGTCTGAGTAAAAATCAAAATCTTAATAAAAATATGTATTTATGTCTAAAAACACTAGAGATAAAAGCCACTTTATATAGAGCTATATAGGAATCTAGTGGTTACAACATGGCATTAGAAAAGTAATGAAAAATAATTAAAAACAAAAGTGTATTATTTTCAATAGGGAAAAATGGCTAATAAAAAATGCATACATTTTGCATAGTATCATAAAATACCTCAAAATTCTAAATAATAATCAGAAAATATTATTGAACAAAAACATATTAGTTTGGTTTTCCTGAGGGAAACATTTACATTTCAAGGCTTTGGTCAGTTTTGACCACGAAGAAGCCAATGTGACCCCGGAACGAAGAGGACCAGAGGGTTAAGCAGGAATCACGTTCACATCACTTGAGTTTTCCAGCTGATTGAAGTTGTTTTGGATGTTACGTTTTTTTTAAATAGAGACTTAAATAGAGACTCAATAGTGCAAATGTATTAACTTCCATAATACTAATGTAAATCTAACTGTTGGGCATGCAGGGATGATCAGATTCATCACTGTATTTCTCTAATCATCATCTATATTTCTTGTGAACATTCATTCCATGGTGATTCTGTAAGTGTAAAGTTGCTTTGTCCAAGAAAAAGCTTGATAGTGACTGAACATCATCCTTACCTTTATGAGTAGCTCATTCTGATTATTTTCACAATAATGTGGCGTGTTAGAAGAACACAACATTGTGAGGGTCAGTGTCTTCTTCTCAGGGTCTGGAAACAACGACAGTTTTAAACACCAAGAAATATGTAAAAACATACTCATACAGCCCTTCCAGAAAAATGCAGATTTTTTTTTTTTTTGATTGTTGCAAAAATCCTTGATTTTGCGGCACGTTTTCTTAAAAAATGCCATGGAATATGCTGAATATTTGTGCAACTTTATGCGATGAAATTGCAGGAAATTGCAAAATCTGCGGTTTGATGAAAAAGAGAGAAAAAGTAATTCCCCCAACACCCTGTTCTCACTAGGCTACTACCTCAATGTAAAGAGTCATTTCTCATTACTTCCTATGATAAGCAAGCACACATCATCACAGAAAGGGCTGGGAATATTTCAGACCTTAATAAACACACACGGCTCAAACTTACAAAACTGCAGCTTTACAAAGGTAGCTATACAAAACAGAAAATGATTCCAATGCACAAAGTGCAATCTCTTACTGTAACTTTACATTCTACTAATATACATAAGTACATCTGTAAGGTTTCTGAAACTAGTATGATTTAACCCACTGGTAACAAATAAGTGCACTCTTACAATTGTAAAGTTGCATCAACTCTTGAATGAAACTACAACAGTCCACTGTGAGAATGAAACTATAACTGCGTAGCCTCTAACACTGGCCAATCATTCACCATCCTCATCCTCCATCCCCTCTCCCTCCTCATCCTCCATCCCCTCTCCCTCCTCATCCTCCGTCCCTCTCCTCCTCATCCTCCATCCCCTCTCCCTCCTCATCCTCCATCCCCTCTCCCTCCTCATCCTCCATCCCCTCTCCCTCCTCATCCTCCATCCCCTCTCCCTCCTCATCCTCCGTCCCCTCTCCATCCTCATCCTCCATCCCCTCTCCCTCCTCATCCTCCATCCCCTCTCCCTCCTCATCCTCCGTCCCCTCTCCCTCCTCATCCTCCGTCCCCTCTCCCTCCTCATCCTCTGTCCCCTCTCCCTCCTCATCCTCCGTCCCCTCTCCCTCCTCATCCTCCGTCCCCTCTCCCTCCTCATCCTCCATCCCTCTCCCTCCTCATCCTCCGTCCCCTCTCCCTCCTCATCCTCCGTCCCCTCTCCCTCCTCATCCTCCGTCCCCTCTCCCTCCTCATCCTCCGTCCCCTCACCATCCTCATCCTCCATCCCCTCTCCTCCTCATCCTCCATCCCCTCTCCTCCTCATCCTCCATCCCCTCTCCCTCCTCATCCTCCATCCCCTCTCCCTCCTCATCCTCCATCCCCTCTCCCTCCTCATCCTCCATCCCCTCTCCCTCCTCATCCTCCATCCCCTCTCCTCCTCATCCTCCATCCCCTCTCCCTCCTCATCCTCCATCCCCTCTCCCTCCTCATTCTCCATCCCCTCTCCATCCTCATCCTCCATCTCATCCTCCATCCCCTCTCCCTCCTCCTCCTCCATCCCCTCTCCTCCTCATTCTCCATCCCCTCTCCATCCTCATCCTCCATCACATCCTCCATCCCCTCTCCCTCCTCATCCTCCATCCCCTCTCCCTCCTCATCCTCCATCCCCTCTCCCTCCTCATTCTCCATCCCCTCTCCATCCTCATCCTCCATCACATCCTCCATCCCCTCTCCCTCCTCCTCCTCCATCTCCTCTCCTCCTCCTCCTCCTCCATCTCATCCTCCATCCCCTCTCCCTCCTCATCCTCCATCCCCTCTCCTCCTCATCCTCCATCCCCTCTCCTCCTCATCCTCCATCCCCTCTCCCTCCTCATTCTCCATCCCCTCTCCATCCTCATCCTCCATCTCATCCTCCATCCCCTCTCCTCCTCATCCTCCATCCCCTCTCCTCCTCATCTTCCATCCCCTCTCCTCCTCATCCTCCCTCCCCTCTCCTCCTCATCTTCCATCCCCTCTCCCTCCTCATCCTCCATCCCCTCTCCTCCTCATTCTCCATCCCTCTCCCCTCATCCTCCATCACATCCTCCATCCCCTCTCCTCCTCATCCTCCATCCCCTCTCCCTCCTCATCCTCCATCCCCTCTCCCTCCTCATTCTCCATCCCCTCTCCATCCTCATCCTCCATCACATCCTCCATCCCTCTCCCTCCTCCATCTCCTCTCCCTCCTCCTCCTCCTCCATCTCATCCTCCATCCCCTCTCCCTCCTCATCCTCCATCCCCTCTCCCTCCTCATCCTCCATCCCCTCTCCTCCTCATCCTCCATCCCCTCTCCTCCTCATTCTCCATCCCCTCTCCCTCCTCATCCTCCATCTCATCCTCCATCCCCTCTCCCTCCTCATCCTCCATCCCCTCTCCTCCTCATCCTCCATCCCCTCTCCTCCTCATCCTCCATCCCCTCTCCTCCTCATCCTCCGTCCCCTCACCATCCTCATCCTCCATCCCCTCTCCCTCCTCCTCCATCCCCTCTCCCTCCTCATCCTCCATCCCCTCTCCCTCCTCATCCTCCATTCCCTCTCCCTCCTCATCCTCCATCCCCTCTCCCTCCTCATCCTCCGTCCCCTCTCCTCCTCATCCTCCATCCCCTCTCCTCCTCATCCTCCATCCCCTCTCCCTCCTCATCCTCCGTCCCCTCTCCCTCCTCATCCTCCGTCCCCTCTCCCTCCTCATCCTCCGTCCCCTCTCCCTCCTCATCCTCCGTCCCCTCTCCCTCCTCATCCTCCGTCCCCTCACCATCCTCATCCTCCATCCCCTCTCCCTCCTCATCCTCCATCCCCTCTCCCTCCTCATCCTCCATCCCCTCTCCCTCCTCATCCTCCATCCCCTCTCCTCCTCATCCTCCATCCCCTCTCCCTCCTCATCCTCCATCCCCTCTCCCTCCTCATCCTCCATCCCCTCTCCATCCTCATCCTCCATCTCATCCTCCATCCCCTCTCCCTCCTCCTCCTCCTCCATCCCCTCTCCCTCCTCATTCTCCATCCCCTCTCCATCCTCATCCTCCATCACATCCTCCATCCCCTCTCCCTCCTCATCCTCCATCCCCTCTCCCTCCTCATCCTCCATCCCCTCTCCCTCCTCATTCTCCATCCCCTCTCCATCCTCATCCTCCATCACATCCTCCATCCCCTCTCCCTCCTCCTCCTCCATCTCCTCTCCCTCCTCCTCCTCCTCCATCTCATCCTCCATCCCCTCTCCCTCCTCATCCTCCATCCCCTCTCCCTCCTCATCCTCCATCCCCTCTCCCTCCTCATCCTCCATCCCCTCTCCCTCCTCATCCTCCATCCCCTCTCCCTCCTCATCCTCCATCCCCTCTCCTCCTCATCCTCCATCCCCTCTCCATCCTCATCCTCCATCACATCCTCCATCCCCTCTCCCTCCTCCTCCTCCATCTCCTCTCCCTCCTCCTCCTCCTCCATCTCATCCTCCATCCCCTCTCCCTCCTCATCCTCCATCCCCTCTCCTCCTCATCCTCCATCCCCTCTCCCTCCTCAACCTCCATCCCCTCTCCCTCCTCATCCTCCATCCCCTCTCCTCCTCATTCTCCATCCCCTCTCCATCCTCATCCTCCATCTCATCCTCCATCCCCTCTCCCTCCTCATCCTCCATCCCCTCTCCCTCCTCATCTTCCATCCCCTCTCCTCCTCATCCTCCCTCCCCTCTCCCTCCTCATCTTCCATCCCCTCTCCTCCTCATCCTCCATCCCCTCTCCCTCCTTATCCTCCATCCCCTCTCCCTCCTCATCCTCCATCCCCTCTCCCTCCTCATCCTCCATCCCCTCTCCCTCCTCATCCTCCATCCCCTCTCCCTCCTCATTCTCCATCCCCTCTCCATCCTCATCCTCCATCACATCCTCCATCCCCTCTCCCTCCTCCATCTCCTCTCCCTCCTCCTCCTCCTCCATCTCATCCTCCATCCCCTCTCCCTCCTCATCCTCCATCCCCTCTCCCTCCTCATCCTCCATCCCCTCTCCCTCCTCATCCTCCATCCCCTCTCCTCCTCATTCTCCATCCCCTCTCCCTCCTCATCCTCCATCTCATCCTCCATCCCCTCTCCCTCCTCATCCTCCATCCCCTCTCCCTCCTCATCCTCCATCCCCTCTCCCTCCTCATTCTCCATCCCCTCTCCATCCTCATCCTCCATCACATCCTCCATCCCCTCTCCCTCCTCCTCCTCCTCCATCTCATCCTCCATCCCCTCTCCCTCCTCATCCTCCATCCCCTCTCCCTCCTCATCCTCCATCCCCTCTCCTCCTCATCCTCCATCCCCTCTCCCTCCTCATTCTCCATCCCCTCTCCCTCCTCATCCTCCATCTCATCCTCCATCCCCTCTCCCTCCTCATCCTCCATCCCCTCTCCTCCTCATCCTCCATCCCCTCTCCCTCCTCATCCTCCGTCCCTCTCCCTCCTCATCCTCCGTCCCCTCTCCCTCCTCATCCTCCGTCCCCTCTCCCTCCTCATCCTCCGTCCCCTCTCCTCCTCATCCTCCGTCCCCTCACCATCCTCATCCTCCATCCCCTCTCCTCCTCATCCTCCATCCCCTCTCCCTCCTCATCCTCCATCCCCTCTCCCTCCTCATCCTCCATCCCCTCTCCCTCCTCATCCTCCATCCCCTCTCCCTCTTCATCCTCCATCCCCTCTCCCTCCTCATCCTCCATCCCCTCTCCATCCTCATCCTCCATCTCATCCTCCATCCCCTCTCCCTCCTCCTCCTCCTCCATCCCCTCTCCTCCTCATTCTCCATCCCCTCTCCATCCTCATCCTCCATCACATCCTCCATCCCCTCTCCCTCCTCATCCTCCATCCCCTCTCCTCCTCATCCTCCATCCCCTCTCCCTCCTCATTCTCCATCCCCTCTCCATCCTCATCCTCCATCACATCCTCCATCCCCTCTCCCTCCTCCTCCTCCATCTCCTCTCCCTCCTCCTCCTCCTCCATCTCATCCTCCATCCCCTCTCCCTCCTCATCCTCCATCCCCTCTCTCCTCCTCATCCTCCATCCCCTCTCCCTCCTCATCCTCCATCCCCTCTCCCTCCTCATCCTCCATCCCCTCTCCCTCCTCATCCTCCATCCCCTCTCCATCCTCATCCTCCATCACATCCTCCATCCCCTCTCCCTCCTCCTCCTCCATCTCCTCTCCCTCCTCCTCCTCCTCCATCTCATCCTCCATCCCCTCTCCTCTCATCCTCCATCCCCTCTCCCTCCTCATCCTCCATCCCCTCTCCTCCTCAACCTCCATCCCCTCTCCCTCCTCATCCTCCATCCCCTCTCCCTCCTCATCCTCCATCCCCTCTCCTCCTCATCCTCCATCCCCTCTCCATCCTCATCCTCCATCACATCCTCCATCCCCTCTCCTCCTCCTCCTCCATCTCCTCTCCCTCCTCCTCCTCCTCCATCTCATCCTCCATCCCCTCTCCCTCCTCATCCTCCATCCCCTCTCCTCCTCATCCTCCATCCCTCTCCTCCTCAACCTCCATCCCCTCTCCCTCCTCATCCTCCATCCCCTCTCCCTCCTCATTCTCCATCCCCTCTCCATCCTCATCCTCCATCTCATCCTCCATCCCCTCTCCCTCCTCATCCTCCATCCCCTCTCCCTCCTCATCTTCCATCCCCTCTCCCTCCTCATCCTCCCTCCTCTCCCTCCTCATCTTCCATCCCCTCTCCTCCTCCTCCATCCTCTCCTCCTTATCCTCCATCCCCTCTCCCTCCTCATCCTCCATCCCCTCTCCCTCCTCATCCTCCATCCCCTCTCCTCCTCATCCTCCATCCCCTCTCCTCCTCATTCTCCATCCCCTCTCCATCCTCATCCTCCATCACATCCTCCATCCCCTCTCCCTCCTCCATCTCCTCTCCCTCCTCCTCCTCCTCCATCTCATCCTCCATCCCCTCTCCCTCCTCATCCTCCATCCCCTCTCCCTCCTCATCCTCCATCCCCTCTCCCTCCTCATCCTCCATCCCCTCTCCTCCTCATTCTCCATCCCCTCTCCCTCCTCATCCTCCATCTCATCCTCCATCCCCTCTCCTCCTCATCCTCCATCCCCTCTCCCTCCTCATCCTCCATCCCCTCTCCCTCCTCATCCTCCATCCCCTCTCCCTCCTCATCCTCCGTCCCCTCTCCTCCTCATCCTCCGTCCCCTCACCATCCTCATCCTCCATCCCCTCTCCCTCCTCATCCTCCATCCCCTCTCCCTCCTCATCCTCCATCCCCTCTCCCTCCTCATCCTCCATTCCCTCTCCCTCCTCATCCTCCATCCCCTCTCCTCCTCATCCTCCGTCCCCTCTCCCTCCTCATCCTCCATCCCCTCTCCCTCCTCATCCTCCATCCCCTCTCCCTCCTCATCCTCCGTCCCCTCTCCCTCCTCATCCTCCGTCCCCTCTCCTCCTCATCCTCCGTCCCCTCTCCCTCCTCATCCTCCGTCCCCTCTCCCTCCTCATCCTCCGTCCCCTCACCATCCTCATCCTCCATCCCCTCTCCTCCTCATCCTCCATCCCCTCTCCCTCCTCATCCTCCATCCCCTCTCCCTCCTCATCCTCCATCCCCTCTCCCTCCTCATCCTCCATCCCCTCTCCTCCTCATCCTCCATCCCCTCTCCTCCTCATCCTCCATCCCCTCTCCATCCTCATCCTCCATCTCATCCTCCATCCCCTCTCCCTCCTCCTCCTCCTCCATCCCCTCTCCTCCTCATTCTCCATCCCCTCTCCATCCTCATCCTCCATCACATCCTCCATCCCCTCTCCCTCCTCATCCTCCATCCCCTCTCCCTCCTCATCCTCCATCCCTCTCCCTCCTCATTCTCCATCCCCTCTCCATCCTCATCCTCCATCACATCCTCCATCCCCTCTCCCTCCTCCTCCTCCATCTCCTCTCCCTCCTCCTCCTCCTCCATCTCATCCTCCATCCCCTCTCCCTCCTCATCCTCCATCCCCTCTCCTCCTCATCCTCCATCCCCTCTCCCTCCTCATCCTCCATCCCCTCTCCTCCTCATCCTCCATCCCCTCTCCTCCTCATCCTCCATCCCTCTCCTCCTCATCCTCCATCCCCTCTCCCTCCTCATTCTCCATCCCCTCTCCATCCTCATCCTCCATCTCATCCTCCATCCCCTCTCCTCCTCATCCTCCATCCCCTCTCCATCCTCATCCTCCATCACATCCTCCATCCCCTCTCCCTCCTCCTCCTCCATCTCCTCTCCCTCCTCCTCCTCCTCCATCTCATCCTCCATCCCCTCTCCTCCTCATCCTCCATCCCCTCTCCTCCTCATCCTCCATCCCCTCTCCTCCTCATCCTCCATCCCCTCTCCCTCCTCATCCTCCATCCCCTCTCCCTCCTCATTCTCCATCCCCTCTCCATCCTCATCCTCCATCTCATCCTCCATCCCCTCTCCCTCCTCATCCTCCATCCCCTCTCCCTCCTCATCTTCCATCCCCTCTCCCTCCTCATCCTCCCTCCCCTCTCCCTCCTCATCTTCCATCCCCTCTCCCTCCTCATCCTCCATCCCCTCTCCCTCCTCATCCTCCATCCCCTCTCCCTCCTCATCCTCCATCCCCTCTCCTCCTCATCCTCCATCCCCTCTCCCTCCTCATTCTCCATCCCCTCTCCATCCTCATCCTCCATCTCATCCTCCATCCCCTCTCCCTCCTCATCCTCCATCCCCTCTCCCTCCTCATCTTCCATCCCTTCTCCCTCCTCATCCTCCCTCCCCTCTCCCTCCTCATCTTCCATCCCCTCTCCCTCAACATCCATCTCCGGGGTTTGCAGCTTTTCCATGGTGTTCACGTCATGCAATTACATCACTTCATAACGTCCCCATGGCAATAGGGGGAAATGGCTGCTCTTGTGAGAAGTAAACGCAACATTTTTCAACTTTCTGCTAAGATAAATGTGACTTTTTAGCAATGAAAATGTGGGAATTATGAAATCATGCAAGCCCGCATATTTTGCGCATGGAAATCTGCAATTTATGCGGTGAAAGTGCGGCGTATTTGAACAAATGCTTCCTCCGCATAAATATGCAAACTTTGACTGATCATACATTAAATCACATAATATCGTTTTTCTGGAGGGACTGCTCATAGCTCTCCGCAATGCATAACATAGAATAGCATAATCATGAAATGCAAATAACAAAGCCGAATGTAAGCTTCATAAACAAACAAAATGGCGTCTCTTTACCTGTTGTTGCATTAGCATGGACTGGTAAACTCATCATATTTTGTGTCACGACTCTGACATAAAAGTCATATTTTGTTCCTTGTTTTAAATCCGAAAATATGATGTTTGTATTGTTTGTAAATTTTGTAACATTTTCTTTCCAAAAATCAGTGACACAATCCACCTTGTACAAAATCAAGGCCCCGGCTGACTCTTTGGGACTTTCCCAGGTTAGTTCTATGGTGTTTTTGTTGAGTTTTGTTGCTTTTGCCGACCCAGGACTAGTAGGGTCTGTGAATTAATTTGTTAGATGTTATTTAGCCGAAAGGAAACGCTGATGATGATGACAGAAATTTAAGCCATTGGACAAATGGTCTGAAAAATATCACACTGTAATTACTCACTGGTGTAATCTGAGATTGTTGCAGGTTGACTTGGGAGATCCCCATTAAGAGTAACAACTGTAATGGTGTACATCACTCCTGCCCTCAGGCCTGTGAAATTGTAATATTTATTTTCAGTATAATCAGGTATCGGTTTATAATCGCTAGCAGAGATACTGGTTGTTTCAATCGTCACTTTGAATTTTTCATGATTCCCTTTTATTGTCCAGTTGGCATATATGTATTGACTGTTGGTGCACAGAGAGAGTTCCACAGTATTTGGGCCTAGAGAATAAAACAGGCAGTCTGTCAGTTTAGGAAAATCAAAAATCTGAGCAGTCATTTGGACAACAATATATTTCACTGGATATATTATGGAAGCTGTTTCAACCACTGAATAAAAAAAAGTATATGTGCCTTTTTGTTTCACAATTCAAATTTTTGCGTGCATTTGCGAGTTTATACTTCACAATTCAAACATATTTTCTCAGAATTGCAAGTTAAACTCTATAAAGTCTGAAATTAAGATAAAAAGTCCCAACTACCTTAATTTTCGAGTGAGTTTGTTTTGCAATTGTGACTCTTTTTCTCAGATGATTTAAACTTAAACTTTTTCAACTTAAAATCGCTAGAAATTAATTCTGAATAATGAGATATACAATTTTGGTAGATTTAAATCCACAACTGCAAGTTATAAAGTCCCAATTGTGATATATGTCACAATTGATATATAAGTTATAAAGTCCCAATTGTTGCTACTGCTGCTACTGCATGCGTCAGTGTTTGTAGCTCTGTATAGCTGCGTTTGAATCTCTATTTGATATAATTGTTATCTATACTGCTAAAAATAACTTACTCATCACCATATATTGTTTAATATAGCCTATCAAGTTAAATTTGACATCACTAGCTTTTAATCTAAATCACTACCACGTGTTAGCTTTTCGCTAGCCTGGTAGCTTTCCATCCACCGGGTCTCCTGTTTTGAGTTCATTAGACAACTGTGGTGAGTTGGATTATTAAATAGACTCCATCAAACAAAGTAAGTGGAGTAAGTTGTGTGGTAAGTTTTGGATTCATCAACAAATACGGTAAGCCATGTCTTCTTCTCCTGTCATTGTCACTTGCACTGCATGCTACATGTTTAGCATATCTATCTCCGTTGGCGAACAGGGCTTCACATGTGTTAAATGTAAGGAATTAATCAGGCTGACGGAGAAGATTTCAGATTTAGAGACACATCCAGACTTTATGTGAGAGTAGTGAGAATGGTACAGCTTTAGATACTCTTTTGGATGCGACTAGCTTAGTGAACACTCATTGTTTGGTTCGGCTGAGCCCCGCAGCAGGGCAATTGGGTGACTGTGAGACAGCATAGTCGCGGATCTAAAAACCACTCTGCCGTTCGATTAGAACATCAAACAGGTTCTCCCCACTCAGTGATGCACCCACTGAGGATCCTGTTGAAAGTGCCCTAGTTATTGGCGATTCTATTACACGGGCGTGAAAATAGAGACACCAGCCACCATAGTCACATGTTTACCGGGAGCCAGGCGCCTGACATCAAAGCAAATTTAAAAGTGCTGGCTAAAGCTAATCGTAAATTCTCTAAGATTATTATTCACGTCGGCACTAATGATGTTCGACCGTCAGTCGGAGATCACCAAAATTAACATTAAAGAGGTGTGTAAACTCGCAAATGCGATGTCACCGGCAGTCTGTTTATCTGGCCCCCTCCTGTTAAAAGGAGTGATGAAATAGTTAGCAGATTATCATCACTCAATGGCTGGTTGTCTAAGTGGTGTCCATAAAATAACATAGGGTTCATAGACAATTGGAAAAGTTTTTGGGGCAGACCCGACCTGTTGAAGATAGACGGCATTCATCCTACCGGGCTGGTGCTGCTCTTCTCTCTAGTAATTTGGCACATAGTCTTAGAGCTAAACCTTGACTCACTGGGGCCCAGGTCAGGAAGCAGACAAACTGGCTAAACCAACCGTCTGCTAGCTGTCTCACGTCACCAGAGTCAGCTAAATCCCAGCACATAGAGACGCTTTCACCTAGATATTATCACATAGAGACTGTGTCTGTTCCCGAATCAGTAAATACAAAAACCATCAAAACCATTCAACAGTAAAAATTTAATTGATGTCCAACAAATAAACAACAGATATAATACGGATGAACAATTGATAAATCTCGGGTTGCTGAATATTCGATCCCTTTCGCCAAAAACGCTTATTGTTAATGATATGATTATAGATCATAACCTAGATGTGCTGTGTTTGACAGAAACCTGGCTAAAACCTGACGACTACATTACTTTAAATGAGTCCACTCCCCAAGATTATTGTTATAAACACGAGCCGCGTCTGAAAGGAAAAGGGGAGGTGTTGCTGTAATTTATAATGATAACTTCAGTATTACTCAGAAGTCTAGTTTCAAATATAATTCCTTTGAAGTTTTGGTGCTTTATGTAACATTGTGTAGTGTAAATGATAAATCCCGTTTGACATTTGTGTTGGCTACTGTATACAGGCCACCAGGGCACAATACGGACTTTATCAAAGAATTTGCTGGTTTTCTATCAGAGTTAGTACTGGCTGCAGATAAAGTACTAATTGTAGGTGATTTTAATATCCATGTTGACAATGAAAAAGACGCATTGGGATTGGCATTTAAAGACATTATAAACTCTATTGGAGTTAGACAACACGTATCTGGACCCACTCATCGCCTTAATCATACTTTAGATCTAATACTGTCACATGGACTAAATGTTGATACCATTAAAATTCTGCAGCAGAGCGATGACATCTCAGATCATTACCTAATATCATGTATACTTAATATAGCTAAGGCTGCAAAGCCATCCTCGCTTCAAATATGGCAGGACTATAACCGCTGCGACTAAAGATTGCTTTATACATAATCTTCCTCATCAGTTCCATCTCCTCAGCATTACAGATAGCCAAGAGGAACTTGATGTTGCAACAGAAACTACTGACTCTCTCTTTACTAGCACTTTAGACATAGTTGCTCCTCGGCGCTTAAAGAAGATTAAAGCAAATAATCCAGCGCCGTGGTACAACGAGCACACTCGGGCCCTTAAAACAGCAGCCAGAAAAATGGAGCGCAGCTGGAAGAAAACAAAACTGGAGGTTTTTAATTTGTGGAAAGAGAGCATGATTGCATACAGAAAGGCCATAAAACTGCTAGATCTGCTTATTTCTCAACTCTTTTAGAAGAAAACAAACACAACCCTAGGTATTTATTCGATACAGTGGCTAAATTAACAAAGGATAAAGCTTCAACTTCTGACGTTTGTAAACAACACAGCAGTAATGACTTTATGAACTTCTTTACTAGTAAGATTGATAACATTAGGAATAAAATTATAACCATGCAGCCGTCTACTACAGTATCACTTCAGACAGAACATTGTAGTCTCACTGAGGAAAAATTACACTCATTCACTGCTATAGGAGGAGAAGAATTGGCTAAACTTGTTAAATCATCAAAATCAACAACATGTATGCTTGACCCTATACCGACTAGGCTATTAAAAGAGATGCTTCCAGAGGTCATAGATCCTCTAATTAATATTATTAATTCATCCTTGACATTAGGATATGTACCAAAAACTTTTAAGTTGGCTGTAATTAAACCACTTATTAAAAACCGCAACTTGATCCTAAAGAATTAGTCAATTACAGACCAATCTCGAATCTACCGTTTCTATCAAAAATATTAGAAAAGGCAGTGTCTTCACAATTATGTTCCTTTTTAGAAAGAAATTGTATATGTGAGGATTTCCAGTCAGGATTTAGACCGTATCATAGTACTGAGACTGCTCTAATTAGAGTTACAAATGATTTACTCTTATCATCTGATCGTGGTTGTATCTCTCTATTAGTGTTACTCGATCTTAGCGCTGCATTCGATACTATCGATCACAATATTCTTTTGAATAGACTCGAAAATCATGTTGGCATTAGTGGAACTGCATTGGCATGGTTTAAATCTTACTTATCTGACCGTTATCAGTTTGTAGCAGTAAATGAAGAGATGTCACACCGATCACAAGTTCAGTATGGAGTACCGCAAGGCTCAGTGTTAGGACCATTGCTTTTCACCCTGTATATGCTACCACTGGGAGATATCATTAGGAAGCATGGCGTTAGTTTTCATTGTTATGCTGATGATACTCAGCTCTATATTTCTTCACACCCTGACGAAACTTACCAATTCACAAGATTAACGGAATGCATAGCTGATATTAAAAATTGGATGAATAGTAATTTCCTGCAACTTAATTCAGATAAAACTGAATTTTTAATTATTGGACAGAAAAGCTCCACCAGTAGTGCCTAGAATACTGTCTAACCCTCGATGACTGCTCTGTCAAGTCCTCGTCGTCAGTGAGGAACCTGGGTGTGCTCTTTGATACCAATCTTTCGTTTGAAAGCCACGTTTCTAGCATCTGTAAAACTGCATTCTACCATCTTAAAAATATATCTAAATTACGTCACATGCTTTCAATGCAAAATGCTGAACAATTAGTACATGCGTTCATGAGCTCAAGGCTAGATTATTGTAATGCTCTACTGGGTGGTTGCTCTGCTCGCCTAATAAATAAACTCCAGCTGGTCCAAAGCGCAGCAGCTCGAGTTCTTACTAGAACCAGGAAGTACGATCATATTAGTCCAGTTCTGTCAACACTGCACTGGCTCCTATTAAACATCGCATACATTTTAAAATCTTGCTTATTACTTATAAAGCAAAAAATGGTTTAGCTCCCCAGTACTTAAGCGAGCTCTTAACACATTATACTCCATCACGTCAATTGCGGTCTCTAAACTCTGGCCAGTTGAAAATACCTAGAATATCTAAATCAACTGCAGGCGGTCGATCCTTTTCCTATTTAGCACCTAAACTCTGGAACAGTCTTCCTAGCATTGTTCGGGAAGCAGACACACTCTGTCAGTTTAAATCTAGACTAAAAACACATCTCTTTACTATGGCATACACATAGAACATTTTTAACTTTCTTTATTCAAATCAAATGACTGATTGTTAGGCTGCATTAACTAGGTCAGCGGAACCGGGAACACTTCCCATAACACCTGATGTACTCGTTACATCATAAAAGCGTGGCATCCACACTAATGTTAGTCTCTCTGTTTATCCCGAGGTTTACTGCAGTCGGCGGATCCAGGCCGTGTCCGGATCGGATGGTGGACCTGCATCTGGACATGACCAGCTCATCCTGGAGTGTCTGCTGAGACCGTGTCCGTTAGTGTCTCCTCTGAATTCGCCTCACCGGAACGTCATCCTCAATTAACCCGTCTCGCGCAATAACTCCGATCTTTCAAGTATTCATATTCTTGTGTAATCGACGCCATCCTAAATGAACCCGTCTTGTGCGTCATACCCAAAATTTCGAATATTCCTATCTAATATGATTTATGACCTGCAAGGTTGCCAGAGTAATAATTATACACTGTTAATAATAGGCCAGAGGAGAACTGGCACCCGACTGAGTCTGGTTTCTCCCAAGGTTTATTTTCTCCATCATGCCCTGATGGAGTTTTGGTTCCTTGCCACTGTCGCTTTGGCTTGGCTTGCTCAGTTGGGGACACTCAAATTATGATCCAAGTTACTCAACTAAATATACAAATAGAATTTATTAATTTGGTCATATATAATTCTATAAACTATCCAAATTAAACTAGCCAAATCAAATTTTGTTGCAATGTTGTTCTGTTTAACACTGTGAAGCTGCTTTGAAACAATCGTCATTGTAAAAGCGCTATATAAATAAAATTGATTGATTGATTGATTGATATAAAAACTCAAAAACTGCAAGAAATAAAGTCAGAATTGCTAAAGGCAGCTTTTTATCTCAGATTTTCTCAGAACTGTGAAACTTCCAACTCTCAACTATAAAGTCTGAATTGAGAGATATAAACTTGAAAAAAGTGTGAGAAATACACTCAAAATCACCAGAAATAATGTCAGAATTGCGAGATATAAACTCAGAATAAAAAAGGTAATTGTGACTGTTTATATCAATTTCTCACATTTAAAAATTACAACTGCATTATAAAGTCCAAATTGAAGGATATAAACTTGCAATTGCAAGAAATAAAGTCAAAATTGTGATTGTGAAATTGAAATAATTACCTTTTTTAATCTTGCAATTCTGCTTTTATTTCTTGCAATTAATATCTCACAATTTAGACTTTTTTCTCAGAATTAAAATGTAGACTAAACTAAGATATATAGTCTGAATTGTGAGATATTGGCTAAACTTGTAATTCTGAGAAAAAAAGTGTGAGGTATAAACTCAAAATTGATTAAAACTCAAAATCCCAAGAAATAAAATCTAAATTATGTGATGTAAACTTTATAAATAAATGAAAAAAGGTAATTGCGACTTTATCTAAAAAATTCTCACACTTAAATTCACAAATGCGAGTTAGAAAGTCTTAGTTGCAGGAGATAAAAAAGAAATAAAGAAGCTTCCATAGATGTTTGACTGTCAAACTCGCATACAACTTTATCAAATGTGCTAAGCTTTAGAGTCAAGGAGAATTTGTATGCATGATAATGTACTAACTGAGCATGAGACTCACTTGTGTACGCCGGGATTTCAACCATTTCTCCTGAAAGGGTGTCATTCTTTGTTAGTGCTGCCACACACAGGCAATATTTGGTGCCATCTGTTTTATTCCCCTCTTGAATGAACTCGTTTCTTGTAATGCTGCAGTTTTTTACAGATTTGCAACTAGCTGCAGTACACTCATTGCCTTCATAAAGACGATAGCAGTAGCCTGAATGATTTCCACGAGGCGGCTTCCAGTAGGCTGTTATGACTGTGCTGTCATTGTTTGCTGATGTTAGGTTTAAGACTGATGAAGGTACTGAAAGATAAATACCAATAAAACTGTTAAAAAGTTTGTTGCACTGCTTTGAAAGCTGTGGTGCCAGGAATGCTTGTTACTTTGAGAACAGCTATGTTTCCATCCACCTCTTTTATGTGAAATTTAGGTTATATGACATACAAATTGCAAGATGTGCATAAATAACCTTATGTGCTCAGTTTTTTTTTATCCGATTAGAAGACATGCACATGATGGAAACACATGTACTGAATAAATCCCTTGATGCACAACAAAAAAAATATGCCTCAACAGAGGATGTGATCTCAAATATTGCACATAAAGTTAAATTTGCAACTGGGAACATAGCTATTGATGTTCTTTCATGATAGAGTCAAGCGTGAATCTTTCTGCACTTACTGGTGTAATCAGAAACGCTGCTTGGCACACCTTCAGTAGTCTTGCTCACTATAGCTTTAACTGTGAATTCATACTCGGTTCCTGGAGTTAGACCTATAATAGTGCACTGTTCACTTTTACAGTCTTGATTCTTTGTTGAATTATCCGCCACGTTTCTGACGAGTACTGAATAGGATTCGCAGTCTCCTTCTGGTTTAGTCCAGTTGAGGCTGATGTTATCAGTGGTCATACTCACTACTTTCAGATGTTCAACACCAGCGGGCTCTGAAAGAGGGACAGTGCTCAACTCGTTAGTCACAATGTTGAAAATTAATAAATTGATTGTTGTTCATTATGTTGATTAAAATCAGGCCACTGCATAGGTCTACAGAGGGGTATTTGGATGTGTTAAAGTGCCCCATTATGCTTTTTCATGACCGTTCATGTAGTGTGTGAAAGAGCTGTTTGTGAAGGTAAAAGGCCTGCAAAGATTCAAAGATTATTTTCTCCCAAAATTTAGAAACAATTCTACATTTCCTGAAGTTGTCAGTGATTCCAGTGTGCTCAAATCTATGTAGGTTGGCAACACATTTGCATTATGCCTTCATTGGCTGCTGGTGAACAATGTCTACTTTGCCCCGCCCTCACAACACTAGTTGTTGCTGAGTTTGGTCTGTGTTGTTGAGTTGTCACCGAAATCACTTTGCATGCACTTCCGAATGATGAGGACTCGGGCTTGATACGGTAAAACTGACGCAATTGTTTCTGTGCGTTTGACTGCATCAAACGCTGAGGAAGAGCTGAAATTCAAATATGGTAATGAGTGTGTAAACATGCTATAAGCGGTAGACCAATCACAACAGACTTGTTTGACCAATCACAACAGACTGAGTCATCTGACCAATCAGAACAGTAGACTCTAAGAAAGTAGGGGCGTAGAGACCGAATCTTTTTAGAGACTGATATCTTTTAATAAACTGTTTCAGACACTGTGAGAAAAGAGCTGATGCTGTAATGTATATCATGAGGAAATTTTCCTTGGATGCATGTCAACCTAATGTGGGAGAACGCAGCGGCATGTCTTCAACGAACCCAAAAGGGTCCCTTTTTCTCTCTGTTTTCTGCCCACACTGAGACGCCGTTTTAAGTCAACAAAAACTTCGCTTTTTGAAAACGCTCTCCAAAGCGAATACATTTGAAACCGCTGTCTTCGTGTGATAGTGTGGACCGTGAAGACGGAGGCTTTTGAAAACGATGATGCATGTTTAGTCATGTGACGCATATTGTACCAATAGATATGTATGTTTATAGCGCTATTGCCCCAGTTATTATGTGCTATTCACTTTCACACAGTTGCTAAAATATGTTACGTTGCACACTTCATAATACCAAAACATAATAATGCTGATCGAGTGAGACCTGGACGCATTGAATGGTGAGATATTATGCTAAATAAAATTATCTTTATGTTAATGTTGTCTATCTCATTGAGCTATTATGAGGTTTTACGCACGCACAGTAAGTTGAATTTGGCGTTTACTGACGTTTCAGTGTGGATGAGAAACTTTCGGAAAACATTAGTGTGGACAGAGAGTGTTTTGAAACGAAAACTCAGTTTTCAAATCTATCCGGATTAATGTAGACGTAGCCTGAATCACTGACAACATTCAAAAGACACATTTCAAAAAATTTAATAAAAGATCCCCTCCATTTTCCTCTATTCCCTCTCTAGTCTGGCTTATGCTACTCTAAGCAATGTCCAGAGCTTAGTATTTCAGGCACTTTTTGTGATTATTCGCCTCTTCATGACGGATCGCTTCCTCTATTCCTCAGTTGGATAAAAGCTGCTAAATGAAGAAATGCAAATGTAAAATTTGGAAGGTTTAAAACAGCATAATAGGGGCACTTTAAAAAAGTACAAGTAATGCCGAGTTCAGACAGCACGATTTTCAAACTGGTCGGATCACTGCTCTTTTCACACTGCATCTGGGGTAGCATTCAGTCACTGCTGTGTTCACACTGACCGATGGATCAGCGACAGGGGGTTTCACACCGCATGACTGTACAAGAGGAAGAATCGCCGACAACTCTCTCTCTCCGGTGCGCAAACTACATTTCCCAACGTTCCCAACCAAACCCACGTGCGATGTGACAAGTAAAAAACGCGAGATCACACGTGCATCAGACTGGAGTTCTGGCGCGAGACTGGAATTATATATAAAAATGATAAACTGCAGAAAGTTTGCACTCCAAGTTGTCTGTGCGCTGATTTGCAGCGAAAAGGAGAAAAAGAAAAAAGATAATGGCAGAGGAAATTGTTGGAGAGACACAGGAAGCAATGACTGTGAAGAGAGCTTGAGGTAAATAAATAATTTTGCAATGTTTTGCTGCTGCGGCTGGACGTGCAAATGTTTGGTCTTTGTTTCTGTTTGATAGAATTGTAAATATATCTATTAAAATACTGATATTCTGTTCTATAACTACTCCCTGAACCTACGCTGCCCTGTATCTTGCTCTCTCATTGGCTGTTGGTCATTGCAGATGTAATTTTCAGTCAGAACTCATTTCACACAGCAGGAGTTTGAATCGCAGACAGGTTCAGATATTTAGCATGCCAAATTTGCATTGCAAACTGCGTGATTGTCACTTGCGTGCACGAGCAGTGATCTGGGAATGATTTCAGGCATTTCTCTGCGATTTCGCAAAACCTGTCGGCGAGTCAAAATCATGGCTAAAATCGGGCAGTGTGAACTCGGCATAAAACGTAAATAAATTCAGATAAACATACCAGATCTTACAATAGTCATAATGAACACCTTATCACTCGGCTCTCTGGAATTCTCCATTCCACATACAACATAAACTCAAGGTGGTAGACTGTACATTACCCCCTGTTGTGCTGTACTTTGAAAACTACATTGAAATCCAAGTCTACTCACTGGTGTAGAAGGAGATATTCTGCGGATTGAGATCCCTGCCACACTTCACTGGAAACACCTGAACTCTGTACAGATTTCCTGGTGTCAGATCCTGTATTTGTTTATACAGGACAGTCTCATTCGATGTCTGTTTTGTCTGATTTGTCTGGTTCTTCCCAGTGATTTCCACTCTGTAGTGAGTAATGTTACCAGGTGGATCACTCCAGCTCAGATTGCCTGCTCTTGTGGTCACATCGGAAATGTTTATTTGCCCAAAAAAATGGTCTATGGACAGATAAGTGCAACCATGTGTATTGGCAGAAACTGGCAAGTTAAGAAAAGGTTTCAAAAGGAAGATTGATGCCATAGAAAAACATCTTTGTGGTTCCACAAAGAAACTTTCAGTGAATAGTTCTTATAAGAAAAAATGTAATAATTTAATTTAATAATCCAAAGGTCCTTTTGTGCAATGGAAAGGTTTCATGGTTCTTCAATGCCAATAAAGAACCTTTATTTTATGTGTCAGTCTGAGAAACAAGGTTCTAAATAGAATTATAGGGTTCTTGACTTAACACATTATGCCGGAAAGGTTCTATATGCAAATCATCACTATTGTTTTCTTTCATAATTATTCTTCTTCTTCTGGACCA
Source organism: Gobiocypris rarus (assembly GCA_023029165.1). NCBI lineage: Eukaryota > Metazoa > Chordata > Actinopteri > Cypriniformes > Gobionidae > Gobiocypris > Gobiocypris rarus. The sequence goes on from CM040924.1 coordinate 2,854,067, forward strand.
AATTTCAGTGCATAACTCGTACTGCACAGTTTGTCATAGACCCATGAATTAGATGTCAAATCAACCGGCTCATTAAGGAGAGGTGTGCTATGTCTTTTCTGACCTATGATGTTCGCACAGCGGGCAAAAAAATCCCATAGATTTACAAGAATCTTCATGTTTATGAATCCCAACTGTCACTTTCACATATGCAGGGCCTTAGGAATTCTCTCTCTCTCTCATATCTTATCAAGCAGCCAATGAGTAATGACCCAAAATCTGCATAGCCACACCCTAGCAACCAGTTAAAGCACCCTAGCAACCAACTTACAGACCATTGAAAAATAGAGGGGAGGGAAATAAATGAATCAGAACATCATTGAGACATGTTTGGCTCTTTTGATTTGGGCAGACACGCAGTCTATTAGTTTAAGCATATTAGTTAAAACTATCTAGCCACACCCTAGCAACCATTTAGAGTACCCTAGCAACTGTGTAACTTCATAAATATAAGCCATCTCAGCACCAGAACATCGTACAGAAATGTTGGTTAGCTCTCTTGCAATCGTGAAATAATGTTCAGTTTCTTGCACAGACGATCATTTCGCGTCATAGGATTAATTTAGTTTTTTTGTAGACCTATATGTTGCTTCTTTTTTTTTTTCAAAATTATAGCATGGATGTATTGTAGCTTGTTCCAGCCTCAGGATAAAAATAAATAAGTCAATTGGGACTTTATATCACACAATTCTGACATTTTTTTCTCGCAATTGCAAGGTTACATCACACAATTGTGAGATCAGAATATGTAATATAAAGTTTATATCTCGCGATTCTAAAAGTAAACTCGCAACTGTGAGATAAAAAGTTCAGTGGTGGAAACCAGCTTCCATACGGATGGCCTGAGGGTGAGTAAATGAACAGAAAATGTAACATCAATGGAAACTTTGCATTGCACAAAAGGTTCTGAAACGTTTAAAGTGGTTCTTTTAAGAACTGTCCACTGAAACAGTGTTTTGAGGAACCAAAAATGGTGCCTCTATGGCATTCTGTCAAAACCTCCTTTTGGACCTTTGATTTCTAAGAGTGTAAGAGCACCAACAATGATGCTGTGCTCTATAACAGAAGCCTTACCATCATAACAGATGAAGGAGTGACTTTCGTTGCAATTTATTTCCTTCCACATGCCAAAGCTGAGCAAGACCACACAAGGATCCTCGATGTACACTTCAGGATCTGGCTCGGGTTCGAGGATGCAGTTGCTGGTTGTGGTGCTCTCTGTTGTGGTGGCGTTTGTTGTAGCATTAGGGGTGGTGCGAAATGTTGTGGCATTAGGGGTGGTGCGAAATGTTGTGGCATTGGGGGTGGTGCGAAATGTTGTGGCATTGGTGGTGGTGCTTAATGTTGTGGGATTAGGGGTGGTGCTAAATGTTGTGGCATTAGGGGTGGTGCTTAATGTTGTGGCATTAGGGGTGGTGCTTAATGTTGTGGGATTAGGGGTGGTGCTAAATGTTGTGGCATTGGGGTGGTGCTAAATGTTGTGGCATTAGGGGTGGTGCTAAATGTTGTGGCATTGGGGGTGGTGCTAAATGTTGTGGGATTAGGGTGGTGCTAAATGTTGTGGCATTGGGGGTGGTGCTAAATGTTGTGGGATTAGGGGTGGTGCTAAATGTTGTGGCATTAGGGGTGGTGCTAAATGTTGTGGGATTAGGGGTGGTGCTAAATGTTGTGGCATTGGTGGTGGTGCTTAATGTTGTGGGATTAGGGGTGGTGCTAAATGTTGTGGCATTAGGGGTGGTGCTTAATGTTGTGGCATTAGGGGTGGTGCTTAATGTTGTGGCATTAGGGGTGGTGCTAAATGTTGTGGGATTAGGGGTTGCTAAATGTTGTGGGATTACGGGTGGTGCTAAATGTTGTGGCATTAGGGGTGGTGCTAAATGTTGTGGGATTAGGGTGGTGCTAAATGTTGTGGCATTGGGGGTGGTGCTAAATGTTGTGGGATTAGGGGGTGCTAAATGTTGTGGGATTAGGGGTGGTGCTAAATGTTGTGGGATTAGGGGTGGTGCTAAATGTTGTGGGATTAGGGGTGGTGCTAAATGTTGTGGGATTAGGGGTGGTGCTAAATGTTGTGGGATTAGGGGTGGTGCTAAATGTTGTGGCATCAGGGTGGTGCTAAATGTTGTGGCATCAGGGGTGGTGCTAAATGTTGTGGGATTAGGGGTGGTGCTAAATGTTGTGGGATTAGGGGTGGTGCTAAATGTTGTGGGATTAGGGGTGGTGCTAAATGTTGTGGGATTAGGGGTGGTGCTAAATGTTGTGGGATTAGGGGTGGTGCTAAATGTTGTGGGATTAGGGGTGGTGCTAAATGTTGTGGGATTAAGGGTGGTGCTAAATGTTGTGGGATTAGGGGTGGTGCTAAATGTTGTGGCATTAGGGGTGGTGCTAAATGTTGTGGGATTAGGGGTGGTGCTAAATGTTGTGGCATTAGGGGTGGTGCTTAATGTTGTGGCATTAGGGGTGGTGCTAAATGTTGTGGGATTAGGGGTGGTGCTAAATGTTGTGGCATTAGGGGTGGTGCTTAATGTTGTGGCATTAGGGGTGGTGCTAAATGTTGTGGGATTAGGGGTGGTGCTAAATGTTGTGGCATTAGGGGTGGTGCTTAATGTTGTGGCATTAGGGGTGGTGCTTAATGTTGTGGCATTGGTGGTGGTGCTTAATGTTGTGGGACTAGGGGTGGTGCTGTACATTGTGGCATTATTGCAGTACGTTGTGGTCTTAGTGGTGCACCCATATGTGTACTTTTGCACTTCATTTTTAAGCTCATCATATGTCTTATTTAAGCATTCAAGGATATCGATCAGTATAGGACACATATCATCTGTTTGGTTAGTTTGCGATATTGAGGAAGTCTCTGGAGAGGTTACCGTAGAAGATGCTGTAAAGGAGGTTTGTGATGATGTTTGTGATGATGTTTGTGTAGAGGTTTGTGGTGTGGTTTGAAATGAGGTCACTGGAGTAGACGCTGTTGTAGTTTTGTAGGAGCTCAGTGGAATCTGTGTAGTTGAGTAACATTTAGGAATCATTTTCTTTACTTTATTTGGCACAGGATGACCAGGGTACCAATTCTGATATGTAACAGGATCACCATTGGACCATCTGGACCATGGGATGGTGCCATTGAAGCCATTGAAGCTCTTGCGGAGCCCAATCCAGTAGTCCAAAGAGACGTTCTGCTGCACAATAAGATGGACATTTCTACTGGTGATGGTGGTCAGTTCTTTGAAACACACCTGACAGTGGTGTCTGGCCTTATCCCACGTGGTATTTAGGAGCTTGGTCTCATTCCATGTGGTATTTAGGAGCTTGGTCTCATTCCATGTCGTATTTTGCTGACATAGATTGGTCTCATTCCATGTGGCATTGGGCTGAAGAGAACACTGCTCCTTATCCAATGTGACATTGAGGGAAATATGAAAATACTCCTCCTCTGCCCATATGGCTGAGCCTGAACATGATCAATTGATAAACAAGTTGTCGTAATGTTTGCATACACCTCAAAAATAACACTTCTCTGAACCCTCTGGTGCGCCTCATTTTGGGATCACACTCAAACTCATCCCAGTCAAAAATGGCTGAACACCTCAAATGAACACCTTTTTCCCCGCCATTGACAAGATTTTATGTAATTTATGATACAACGCTTTCCCGCCATCAGCTATGTTTCCATCCACCTATTTTATGTGCATTTGGGCAATAATTATGATGCATTTATTTCCTTAATTTTACAATACAGTTAATATATCCATTACTGTGTTTTCCTGCATTGCAGCTGATTTGCTAAAAAAATATTTGTATTTTTATATTCGCCAATCGGTGATTAGGGCCTAGCAAGTGTGACTATTTAACCTTTTTTAAATATTGTCCACGATTGTGTTCATATAGCAAGTGCCACAAAAGTCACCAAGTGTCACAGCATTCTGATGACATAAACCAAATCTGAAGAGCACCAGAGGGTTAAATGAGTGTCTTAGTAGTATCCAGATAAAATATTTAGAAATACTTAATGTATATAAGTAAAAATGAATGTTGTCCTGCTTTACACAGTTGCAACAAAGCACATTTGAAGTAGAACCTGTTAATGGTTTACCATTTATGCATGTTACTGTGAATTCAATGCAAATTATATAAGGAACACTGCTCATCATTTAGGCTTGGTTATGCAAACTTTTGGTGAGCCAAGGAGTTTTTCCTCAGAAAGCTTTGGAGGATGTAAATGCAAATTATGAGTGGAATGAACGAGGAACAGTTGCACAACAGTCCAACATGATTGTAAATGAATAAATACTTGGAACCCTACAAAGTCTTTAGAAACATGCTAGACATCCTCTTGATATTTAATTTTCCTCAATAACGTGTTATATATACACAACCAGTCAAACATTTGGAATAATTAATATAAGAAGACTTCAAATATACTAAGTTCAATATACTTAATATACTGTTTTCAACATCGATCAGCAGCAAATCATCATATTAGAATGATTTCTGAAGGATCATGTGACACTGAAGACTGGATTAACGATGCATTGCATCAAATGAATCAATTACAATTGAAAATATATTACAATGGAAAACAGTTACTATAAATGTACTGTATTTTGCTCAAATAAATGCAGACCTGGTGAGCATTAGAGACTTTTCTTTAAATATTTTTTTCCAATCCTTTGACCTGTAGTGTATGTGTTCCTCTTAATAAACATAGGGTTAGGAAAGTAAAAACTTCTGTCAGTTTACAGACTTACTCAGGAGAAGTGCCAGACACAGTGCATTCATCTCAAATCTGCTCCTGATGGTTCGCTGGTTCTCAATCTCACGTCAGGGCGGAAAATGTACAACACCTTTCTGAGTAATGAAAACAGAATCATCAATTAACAACCTGAAAGGATCCAGAAAGACAAACTAGACTCTTCAGATTAAGATACTCCATATCGACTCACTCAGTCTGCAATCCTCTCCTGTCCACTGATGTCCTGATCTGACACTGAGCTCTACAGTCTGATCTTTAACAATAGCATATTCATACTGTGACTTTGCATAAGAAACCTCAACATTTCCTTTGTGCTGAGCTAGTGCAGTTTGATTGGACAAAATTAGGGATGGACCGATACAAATACGAGTATTTACATTTGTCTACTTGCCGATACCGAGTACCGATACCGATATTTCTACCAGCGAAAGTAATTACAAGCTACCAGAAAAGAAGACAGAAGACTATTTTAGAACACAGGTTAGAAGACTGTTTTTATTTTCTCTGCTTGTTTTAACAAGTCAAAAATAAATAATTAGCAAAATAATAAATAGGCAATTTCAAATAAAAAATAAATTATATATATTTCTGTGTAAACAAAAAGCCTCAATACTGGCACTGTCTTCACAACTGACAAAATATAAATAAAACGTATTGTACAGTCAACACCGTCAACTCAACAATATATCAATGAAATGTTTGACAACGTCTCCAGCTTTCAATTTAACTCAATTTCAATGTAACTGTTGTGTAGTCTCAATGAAACACTTAGATATTTCAATTAAACAAAACATCAATGTAACTATTTCAAGTCTCAATTAAACTACTACATATTTCAATTAAACAACAATTAAACTATGTGGCACAGTGACAGCTCCCTTGTTTCAATTAAACAAACATTTCAGTCAGCAATGTGATCTGAACTGCTTAGGTACTTTTTGGGAGAATGAGAGGCAGGTTCTTTTTGATGAACAAAATCATCTCTGCATGATCAGCTGTGATTCTGTTTCTGTCGTCATTCACAATATGTGACACTGAGCTGAACAGCCTTTCACTGGCAACACTACTGCATGGTGCTGAGAGGTATCTGGATGCCATTTTGGCCAGAGCAGGGAACCGCACTTTGTTAACTGCCCAGTATTGTAGTGGTTTGTCTTCTCGAGAAATTGTGGTCTCCCCTAGGTATGTCTCTAATTGTGCAGTAGAACCTACTTGAGCTCTGTTTAGAGAGACTGGTGCTTGCTCATCTGCTATTTCATCAAATATACTGTCCAGGCTGCTGCTTGCCTGGTCCCTGTGTGGTTTTTCTGGCAGGAGGTTCGTGCAGGTCATGATTCTCCTCTTCTCTAGACGACCTCAACAGCTCACGCATCAGCATCTCCTTGGCATTTGCAGCAGTGTTGGTGTTAGAGAAAAAAAGATGTTTATACCTATAACAGAGGAGAAAAAATTAGGCATCTGACAATAGGTATTTATTAAAATAACATAGCCTAATCAAATATTGTATTAATGAAAATGAAATACTAAAATGTACTTTTCAGCAAGACATTGGCAACTTTTAACTCGCTATCTAGCACACACGCACACAGACACATTTACACACACAGACAGACAGACAGACACACACACACACACACACACACACACACACACATAGATACAGACCCGCACGCAGACAGACAGACACACACACACACACACACACACACACACATAGATACAGACCCACACGCACACAGACAGACACACACAGACAGACACACACACACAGACAGACACACACACACACACAGACACACACACACAGACACACACACACACACAGAAACAAACGCACACACACACACACCTACCTGGGGTCGAGAAGAGTAGCGATGCTGTAGAGGGGTTGTTCTTCCACATCAGAAAATCGCCTCCTGACAGCTGCAGCTAAAGTCCCTTTCATAGTTTTGATGCCATGGTCATCGTCGGTCTCTCTAGACAGAAATCGCTGCAATACAGTGACAGCAGGAATCACATCTGCTGCCATAGCTTCAGAAGAGCTAACTTTTCGTGTTAACTCCTCAAACGGACCCAGAACAGTTACAACCTTCTCCAGCAGTGCCCACTGGTGAGCCGTGAGATTATCAGGGAGTTCATGTTCGGACACAAAAACTCCTAGTGCCCGTTTCTGCTCAATCAGGGACTGGATCATGTAAAATGTACTGTTCCAGCGGGTCTGTACGTCCTGCTGTAGTCGTTTTGCAGGCTGACCGATCTCTAACTGAATGTCTTCGAGGCAGGAGTAGGCTAGAGGAGAATGTTTAAAATGGCCTACGATTTTGCGTCCGATAGCCAATGCATCAGCAACACTTCTCTGCGACAAAAGTCCTTCGTGGACCACCAGCTGGAGAGTGTGAGCGGCACAAGGTAGGCTGGGGAGTCCAGCATCATTCATGCCCTTAATCATATTTTTAGCGTTGTCTCGTAGCACAACGTGGACAGAGGTTTTCGGAATGCACCAGGTCTGAAGCATCCCATCGAACGCGTCTGCTATGGCTTTGCTGGTGTGCGAACCCCGAAACGGCTTTGGTTGTAAGGTGGCATGGCGAAGAGTAAAGTTGTCATCAATCCACTGTACAGTTAAACTGAGCAGAGACATTGGGCAGACACTGCTTGACCAAATATCTGTTGTAAAACTGACGGTCGAAACGTCACGCAACAGGCCACTGACGTGCTTTTTCACGTCATGAAACACTTTCGGTAGCATAGCGGTTGTAATGTGATGGCGACTCGGAATTTCGTATCGCGGCTCCAGTATGCCAAGAAGATGTCGAAATCCTATATTTTCAACAGCCGACAATGGCTGGTCATCAAGTGCAATAAAGTATGCAATTCCCTCTGTTATTTTTAGTGCCCGTGGATTATCTCTGGACATCTTCTCGCGCTTCTGTAAAACCTGTGTTTATGTATCGGTATCGGTATCGGGCCATCCCTAGACAAAATCATGCATTTCTCCTTCCTTCCAAAAGTCTGACTGTAGTTGTTTTTATTTATTATTTTCCGCTCTTCAGACCAAATTCCAGATTGCAATGCACCAGTCGAGGACGGCTGCTTTTGACTGTTGCAGAACGTTGCACTTTTTCTCCGGGGGTAGTCATTTTTAAGCCTGAAATATTTAAACTAAAATATCTTTCAGACATCCTAAAGGTGCTAGAGATCTTTCAGTCTAAAGATATGATGCCTGTATTGGATATTGATATGGATATTGGATTGAATGGATATTTTTCTTACACAAACCCATCAATTCACTTCCAAAGGCATTCATTAACCTCCCGGAGCCGTGTGGAGCACATTATTTGACGGACAGATGCATTTTTATGGACTTCAAAAACAGAGCAACAGTTAATGCCATTATAAAGCTTATATTTTTAATATAACTCAACTTTTATTCGTCTGAAAGAAGAATGTCATATACACCTAGGATGACTTGAGGGTGAGAAAAATAAATCATGGGCTAATTTTAATTTTTGGGTGAACTAACCCTTTAAGGTAATAGACCACAAGGTAGCAGTGTAATTTTACAGCTTTTCAGTGATGACCGCCAATACAATCAATGCATCTTATTTTAAGAAGAATGTTACGATATTTTATTTGTACTATTGGAAAACAAGACAAAAACACTGAGAAAGAAAATCCCTTTTTGCAGTGCATATTTTTAGGGAGGATATGGTTGATGTGAATGAATATCAGAAGTGTGAAAGTAAGTAATTATACTGAGAACATATGATTGTATAATGAAGTGAAATGAAGCGAATAAACCCATGTTTAATAGCTTTATTTATAATCAAATCAATTCCTAAAAAATCCAAAATAGTTACAATAATCCATCAGGAAAATTAAAACTGCAAGTCACATGAAGCTAGCAAAATGTGTAAATGTTACAAAAAGGATTTATAGCTCCCTCAAATATGACAAATATCATCACAACACGTTATTCACAGTATGTCTGCATTTTGTGACAAGAAAGAAAAGCAAAACAGGTCAAAAACTAATGAGAATCTGAACCCAAACTCCCGAGAACACTAAAGACAAGCACTTCACCATCCCTTATACACACATATAAACACATACTGTGTTTTTCTGTTTTATGGGGTATTTCCATAGTAATGATTTTTATACCACACAGTGTATTCTGTCTCCTAACCCTACCCCTAAACACACACGTCATGCATTTTTACATTATCAAGAAAGAAAGAAATAGATCTAGTATAATGGATTAACTCATAGTGTAATAAACCTGCCATTGTATATTACAAATATTGTTGACTCTTTGATAAATCTTTTGTTCCTCGCTGCTAAATGCATAAAAAGAGAAAGAAAATCAGATTTGCACTGCACATTAAAACAAAATTTCAGTATCTGTGATTTTTCCTGTTGAATTATGTAAAACAAGTCATGTAAAAACATATGTTGCCACGACTTATTGATCATACCACATCATAGGGATTCAAAGGACACCGTTTCTGTGAAATGAGAGTCAGAGTTAAGAGTTAATCTTGTTAAGAAATATTAATTATACTAATGTGACTGATCCAGCTGTTTTTACAAACCTTGCTTTAAGGATTGGGCTCATTCCTCTTTACCCACTTCAGCTCCCAGTGGACATCTTCATGAAGTTTTTTATCAAATTTCTCGTACAGCTGAAAGACAAAAGGGAAACTATATCTTTTGTAATCGATATAATTGTGCAGATGTATTGACTTCCATATAAATAATCAATCGAACAGTTTTGTGGGGTGATCAGGTTGATCATATTTCTTGTGTGCATTAATTCTGTGATAGATCTGTTACTTTAAAGTTGCTTTGTCAAAGAACAAGCTAGATGTAGTTGATTATCTCGTCACCTCGTTGTAAATCCTATCCTTAGTTTGATTCTGTTCACAATGAAGAGGCGTGTTAGAGGAACACAACATTGTGAGGATCAGTGTCCTCTTCTCAGGCTCTGGAAACAAACAAAGATAGATTTAAACACCAAGAACTGTGCAGAGTCTGCAGAAATACTCTTAGCTCAACAAAGAATATCATTTTAATTACATGTTAGAATATCATAATCATGAAACGCAATAGACGTCAAAAACAAAGGCGAATGTTTGTTTCATAAACAAACAATATGTTGTGTCTTTACCTGTGATTGCATTAGCATGGACTGGTAAACTCATCAAATTCCCTGCCACAACACTGACATTGAACTCATATTTTGTTCCTGGTCTTAAATTAGGAAAGGTAACCTTTGTATCACTTGTATTTGTTTCACTACGGTCACCCCAAAAAGCAGCGTGATATTTCACATTATACAAAATCACGGCATCCTTTGACTCTTTTGGAACTCCCCAGGTTAGAAATATGGTGGTTTTGATAGAAGCGGCCGTTGCCGACCCAGGTTGAGTAGGCTCTGTGAATAGATTTGTGAGATGTTATAAAACTGAAAGGATAAGCTGATGGCAACAGTCATTTAAGCTATCGGACAAATGGTCTGAAAAATAATAATCGCAATGTAATAATTACTCACTGGTGTAATTTGATTTAATAGCAGGACTACTTTTCAGGAGGCCATTAAGAGTGACAACTGTAACGCTGTATAGCACTCCTGCCTTCAGGTCTGTGAAAGTGTAATTCAAGTTGCCAGTAATAACATTGTTCTGGAATTTATTGTCTTGAGACATGTTAATGATCACATTGAATGTTTCGTATTTCCCATCTATTGTCCATATGGCGGTCATAGTTTGGGAGCCAGAGTCCAAAAAGAGCTCCACAGTTTTTGGGTCTGCATGAAAGGAGAGGAGAGACAAGAGAGGAGAGGAGAAGAGACGAGGAGAGATGAGGAGAAGAGACAAGAGAGGAGAGGAGAGACAAGAGAGGAGAAGAGAGACAAGAGAGGAGAAGAGAGACAAGAAAGGAGAAGATAAGAGAAGAGGAGAGATGAGGAGAGGAGAGACAAGAGACGAGGAGAGATGAGGAGAAGAGACAAGAGAGGAGAGGAGAAGAGACGAGGAGAGATGAGGAGAGGAGAGACAAGAGAGGAGAGGAGAGACGAGGAGAGACAAGAGAGGAGAGGAGAAGAGACGAGGAGAGATGAGGAGAGGAGAGACAAGAGAGGAGAGGAGAAGAGACGAGGAGAGATGAGGAGAGGAGAGACAAGAGAGGAGAGGAGAAGAGACGAGGAGAGACAAGAGAGGAGAGGAGAAGAGACGAGGAGAGACAAGAGAGGAGAGGAGAAGAGACGAGGAGAGATGAGGAGAGGAGAGACAAGAGAGGAGAAGAGAGACAAGAGAGGAGAAGAGAGACAAGAGAGGAGAAGATAAGAGACGAGGAGAGATGAGGAGAGGAGAGGAGAAGAGACGAGGAGAGACAAGAGAGGAGAGGAGAAGAGACGAGGAGAGATGAGGAGAGGAGAGACAAGAGAGGAGAAGAGAGACAAGAGAGGAGAAGAGAGACAAGAGAGGAGAAGATAAGAGACGAGGAGAGATGAGGAGTGGAGAGACAAGAGAGGAGAGGAGAAGAGACGAGGAGAGACAAGAGAGGAGAGGAGAAGAGACGAGGAGAGATGAGGAGAGGAGAGACAAGAGAGGAGAAGAGAGACAAGAGACGAGGAGAGATGAGGAGAGGAGAGACAAGAGAGGAGAGGAGAAGAGACGAGGAGAGACAAGAGAGGAGAGGAGAAGAAACGAGGAGAGACAAGAGAGGAGAAGAGAGACAAGAGAGGAGAAGAGAGACAAGAGAGGAGAAGATAAGAGAAGAGGAGAGATGAGGAGAGGAGAGACAAGAGAGGAGAAGAGAGACAAGAGAGGAGAAGAGAGACAAGAGAGGAGAAGATAAGAGACGAGGAGAGATGAGGAGTGGAGAGACAAGAGAGGAGAGGAGAAGAGACGAGGAGAGACAAGAGAGGAGAGGAGAAGAGACGAGGAGAGATGAGGAGAGGAGAGACAAGAGAGGAGAAGAGAGACAAGAGAGGAGGAGAGATGAGGAGAGGAGAGACAAGAGAGGAGAGGAGAAGAGACGAGGAGAGACAAGAGAGGAGAGGAGAAGAGACGAGGAGAGACAAGAGAGGAGAGACAGAGAGAGGAGAAGAGAGACACGAGAGGAGAAGAGAGACAAGAGAGGAGAAGAGAGACAAGAGAGGAGAGGAGAAGAGACGAGGAGAGATGAGGAGAGGAGAGACAAGAGAGGAGAAGAGAGACAAGAGAGGAGAGGAGAAGAGACGAGGAGAGATGAGGAGTGGAGAGACAAGAGAGGAGAGGAGAAGAGACGAGGAGAGATGAGGAGAGGAGAGACAAGAGAGGAGAAGATAAGAGACGAGGAGAGATGAGGAGAGACAAGGGAGGAGAAGATAAGAGACGAGGAGAGATGAGGAGAGGAGAGACGACGAGAGACAAGAGAGGAGAGGAGAAGAGACGAGGAGAGGAGAGACAAGAGAGGAGAAGAGAAGAGACGAGGAGAGGAGAGGAGATGAGGAGAGAGACAAAAGAAGATAGGAAAGGAGAGGTGAGACAAGAGAGGAGAGAGGAGAAGAGAGACCAGGAGTGGAGAGACAAGACGAGGAAAGGAGAGACAAGGAGAGTAGAAGAGATGAGGAGAAAGACAAAAGAAGAGAGGAAAGGAGAGGTGAGACAGGAGAGGAGAGACGAGTAGAGACAAAGAGAGGAGAGATGAGGAGAAGTGAGACGAGGAGAGACAAGGAGAGGAGAGATGAGGAAAAGAGAGACGAGAAGAGATGAGACAAGAGAGGAGAGACGAGGTGGGAGAGACGAGGAGAGGTGAGACGAGAGGAGAGACAAGGAGAGGTGAGACAAGAGAGGAGAGACGAGGTGGGAGAGGTGAGACAAGAGTAGGAGAGACGAGGTGGGAGAGGAGAGGAGAGACAAGGAGAGGTGAGACAAGAGTAGGAGAGACGAGGTGGGAGAGGAGAGACAAGAGTAGGAGAGACGAGGTGGGAGAGGTGAGGAGGCAGTCTGTTAAAATGTAGGAATTTGGACAACATAGTTTAATGTAGGCTTGAACAAAATCAGACATTTGGAAAACAATATTTTCCACTTATAAAAACTCCTTCAGTCATTTATGGAAGCTCGTTTCCTCCATGAAATAAAACTTGAAACTCACCAAATTAATTCACAATTGGGAGGAAAAAAGTCAGCATTGTTAGATAAAAATTGCCTTTATCTTTTTATTTTTTATTCTCTGGTGGAAACAAGCTTTCATAGTTTTCCTTTTACTGTCAACTCACATTCAGCTTTATCTAATGCCTGAGCATACAGCTTAACATTGGAAATTCTCAATTAGAATTTACATGCATGATACATGAAATGCCTTTAATTAGGGCATTAATGTAGTAACTGCGTGAGACTCACTTGTGTATGCTGAGATTACAACCATTTCTCCTGATAGGGTGTCATTCTTTGTTAGTGCTGCCACACACAGGCAATATTTGGCACCATCTGTTTTATTCCCCTCTTTTATGAACTCGTTTGTGGTAAGGCTGCAGTTTGTTGCATTGGTGCAGTTTTCTGTGATGCAATTTGTTGTGATGTTGCAGTCAGTACACATCTCGTTGTTATTGATCTTTTTTAAACAATAGCGGTAACCTGAATGTCTCCCAGAAGGAGCCTTCCAAGAGGCTGTTATAACTGTGCTGTCATTGTCACTTGATTTTAATTCTGAGACCTTTGAAGGAACTGAAAAATAAATAAGCAGTCTATCAAAAACATGTAGTTTTAGTCAACATTAGTTTGATGCACTGCTTTTGAAAGCTTCTCTCAATAGCCATGGTCACAGGAATGTTTGTTACTTTGACAACAGCCTTGTTTCCTTTCCCAATTGCTGGGTTAGTCTATTTTCAACCCAACTTGGAAATGCTGCTTTATTTGCAAATGTTTTATGCAATACGTTAAATTTGCAACTGGGAACATAGCTATTGATGTTCTTTCACGATTAGAGACAAGCTTGAATCTTTCTGCACTTACTGGTGTAATCAGAAACGCTGCTTGGCACACCTTCAGTAGTCTTGTTCACTATAGCTTTAACTGTGAATTCATACTCGGTTCCTGGAGTTAGACCTATAATAGTGCACTGTTCACTTTTACAGTCTTGATTCTTTGTTGAATTATCCGCCACGTTTCTGACGAGTACTGAATAGGATTCGCAGTCTCCTTCTGGTTTAGTCCAGTTGAGGCTGATGTTATCAGTGGTCATACTCACTACTTTCAGATGTTCAACACCAGCGGGCTCTGAAAGAGGGACAGTGCTCAACTCGTTAGTCACAATGTTGAAAATTAATAAATTGATTGTTGTTCATTATGTTGATTAAAAACAGGCCACTGCATAGGTCTACAGAGGGATATTTGGATGTGTTAAAGTGCCCCATTATGCTTTTTAGATATTACACATATAGTGCATAATAGAGCTGTTTGTGAAGGTAAATGGTCTCCAAAGTTTCAAGGATAAATGTTATTGTCTCCCAAAAGAAAGAAGTGATTCTGAACTGCCTGAAATTAGTTCCTGCATGAACCTACAGTACATAGGTTAGTAACTCATCTGCATAATGGTTTTCATTACTGCTGGCAAACAGCATCTACTTTGCCCCACCCTCAAACACTTAAGTTGTAGCTTAGACCGGAAGAGTTTGGTTTGTGTTGTTGACATGTCAAGAAAATGCTGTTTCTGCACTGCAAATCCACTTTGCATTGCTTCAAAAGGATGAGGACTCGTACTGGAATTGATACAGTAAAACTGAAATGTAGTGGATACAGTAAAATGCTGTAATGTATATCACGAGGAGGAAATTAGTGTTTTGTTTGTTTTCATGTCAACCTAATGTGGGAGACGCCAAAACAAAATGCACAACTGCAATACACTGCAATGAACAACGCACTTCTTGCTGGGACACTTCCATCATGTGCAATCAAAACACCTTAAATGATTCAGAACGCAGCGGCATGTCTTCAACGAGCCCACAAGGGCCCATGTCACACCTCTCTTCATCTCTCTGCATTGGCTACCACTTGCTGCTCGCATCACGTTCAAGGCGCTGATGCTTGGTTAAAGATTGGCACCCGCATACTTCCACTCGATCCTATGAGTCTACACCGCAACCAGAAGCCTTCCTTGCTGGTGGAACGATCTCCCCACCTCCATCCGAAATGCTGAGGTCATGTCCACACTAATACATTTTCATTTGAAAACGCATCTTTTTCTCTCCTTTTTGGCCTTCCGTCCACACTGAGACGCCGTTTTAAGTCAACGAAAACGTCGCTTTTTGAAAACACTCTCCAAAGCGGATAAATTTGAAACCGCTGTCTTCGTGTGGGAGTGTGGACCGTGAAGACGGAGGCTTTTGAAAATGATGACGCATGTTTAGCAATGTGACGCATATTGTACCAATAGATATGTATTTATAGCGCTATTGCCCCAGTTATTATGTGCTATTCACTTTCACACAGTTGCTAAAATATGTTACGTTGCACACTTCATACGCACGCGCAGTAAGTTGAATTTGGCGTTTACTGACGTTTCAGTGTGGATGAGAAACTTTCGGAAAACATTAGTGTGGACAGAGAGTGTTTTGAAACGAAAACTCAGTTTTCAAATCTATCCGGATTAATGTAGACCTAGCCTGAATCACTGACAACATTCAAAAGACTCATCTCTTCCATGAGCACTTAAAAAAAGGAAAAATTAAATAAAAGATCCCCTCCATTTTCCTCTATTCCCTCTCTAGTCTGGCTTATGCTACTCTAAGCAATGTCCAGAGCTTAGTATTTCAGGCACTTTTTGTGATTATTCGCCTCTTCATGACGGATCACTTCCTGTATTCCTCAGTTGGATAAAAGCGTGCGTCTGCTAAATAAAGAAATGCAAATGTAAAATTAGGAAGGTTTAAAATAGTATAATAGGGGCACTTTTAAAAAAGTACAAGTAAAACGTAAATAAATTCAGATAAACATACCAGATCTTACAATAGTCATAATGTACACCTTATCACTCGGCTCTCTGGAATACTCCATTCCACATACAACATAAACTCAAGGTGGTAGACTGTACATTACCCCCTGTTGTGCTGTACTTTGAAAACTACATTGAAATCCAAGTCTACTCACTGGTGTAGAAGGAGATATTCTGCGGATTGAGATCCCTGCCACACTTCACTGGAAACACCTGAACTCTGTACAGATTTCCTGGTGTCAGATCCTGTATTTGTTTATACAGGACAGTCTCATTCGATGTCTGTTTTGTCTGATTTGTCTGGTTCTTCCCAGTGATTTCCACTCTGTAGTGAGTAATGTTACCAGGTGGATCACTCCAGCTCAGATTGCCTGCTCTTGTGGTCACATCGGAAATGTTTATTTGCCCAAAAAAACGGTCTATGGACAGATAAGTGCAACCATGTGTATTGGCAGAAACTGGCAAGTTAAGAAAAGGTTTCAAAAGGAAGATTGATGCCATAGAAAAACATCTTTGTGGTTCCACAAAGAAACTTTCAGTGAATAGTTCTTAAAAGAAAAAATGTAATAATGAAAATAATTTAATTTAATAATCCAAAGGTCCTTTTGTGCAATGGAAAGGTTTCATGGTTCTTCAATGCCAATAAAGAACCTTTATTTTATGTGTCAGTCTGAGAAACAAGGTTCTAAATAGAATTATAGGGTTCTTGACTTAACACATTATGCCGGAAAGGTTCTATATGCAAATCATCACTATTGTTTTCTTTCATAATTATTCTTCTTCTTCTTCTGGACCAAATTTCAGTGCATAACTCGTACTGCACAGTTTGTCATAGACCCATGAATGAGATGTCAAATCAACCGGCTCATTAAGGAGAGGTGTGCTATGTCTTTTCTGACCTATGATGTTACTTTGTGACAAAAAAATCCCATAGATTTACAAGAATCTTCATGTTTATGAATCCCAACTGTCACTTTCACATATGCAGGGCTTTAGGAATTCTCTCTCTCTCTCTCTCTCTCTCTCTCTCTCTCTCTCTCTCTCTCTCTCCTCTCTCTCTCTCTCTCTCTCTCTCTCTCTCTCTCTCTCTCTCTCTCCCTCTCTCTCTCTCTCTCTCTCTCTCTCTCTCTCTCTCTCTCTCTCTCTCTCTCTCTCTCTCTCAATCTCTCCTATCTTATCTAGCAGCCAATAACTAATGACCCAAAATCTTCATAGCCACACCCTAGCAACCAGTTAAAGCACCCTAGCAACCAACCTACAGACCATTGAAAAATAGAGGGGGGGGGGATAAATGAATCAGAACATCATTGAGACATGTTTGGCTCTTTTGATTTGGGCAGACACGCAGTCTATTAGTTTAAGCATATTAGTTAAAACTATCTAGCCACACCCTAGCAACCATTTAGAGTACCCTAGCAACTGTGTAACTTCATAAATATAAGCCTCAGCACCAGAACATCGTACAGAAATGTTGGTTAGCTCTCTTGCAATCGTGAAATAATATTCAGATTTCTGCGGTCTGGGGTGACGGGAAGGGGAGCTTCTATGATATTAGACTGCGTAGCCTTTAATAAAAGATAATGAATTTCAATCCTGAACCAAACATATTTTTATTCAAACATCAACAGTCTGTCATTAGTCTTCTTTAATTTGCAACAAAAAAACAACATTAAAATCATGAACTCCTATGTCATTGTGAAAAACAAAACAATAAAAAAACATTTTTTAGTAGGCTTCACAGTGCCGCGAACACGCATTCACTCCTTTACGCCTCCTCGCGGCTGCAGCAACTTGCGCTCTCTTTATCAAGGCTTAAAACAAAAAGGGGACAAAAAGGTTGTATTGTCTTTGTGCATAAATATTAATTAGATAAATTAATAGGGTTTCGGTACACCAGCCATGCCAACGAAATGAATTAAAATTAGCTTATCAATGAATATCTAAATTTGCGCCAAGCCGCCAATGGTATTTGAACTTAGAAAACAAATGCTGTAGCCAATCAGCAGCCGGGGTTGCTGGACAACTCAACCCCCGCGGGCTTTTAATGTTTATCAGGAAATAACTACTCAAGGTTTTGCTTTAGTATAATTTTCGGGACAATTAGGGCCAGATTCGGGATTCGGGACAACAGTTTAGATTTCGGGACTGTCCCAAATTTTTCGGGACGTCTGGTCACCCTAAATATAAAGGCAAAATTGCACGTTTATATCTCGCGATTCTAAAAGTAAACTCACAATTGTGAGATCAGAATATGTAATATAAAGTTTATATCTCGCGATTCTAAAAGTAAACTCGCCATTGTGAGATAAAAAGTTCAGTGGTGGAAACCAGCTTCCATACGGATGGCCTGAGGGTGAGTAAATGAACAGAAAATGTAACATCAATGGAAACTTTGCATTGCACAAAAGGTTCTGAAACGTTTAAAGTGGTTCTTTTAAGAACTGTCCACTGAAACAGTGTTTTGAGGAACCAAAAATGGTGCCTCTATGGCATTCTGTCAAAATCTCCTTTTGGACCTTTGATTTCTAAGAGTGTAAGAGCACCAACAATGATGCTGTGCTCTATAACAGAAGCCTTACCATCATAACAGATGAAGGAGTGACTTTCGTTGCAATTTATTTCCTTCCACATGCCAAAGCTGAGCAAGACCACACAAGGATCCTCGATGTACACTTCAGGATCTGGCTCGGGTTCAAGGATGCAGTTGCTGGTTGTGGTGCTCTCTGTTGTGGTGGCGTTTGTTGTAGCATTAGGGGTGGTGCTAAATGTTGTGGCATTAGGGGTGGTGCTAAGTGTTGTGGCATCAGGGGTGGTGCTAAATGTTGTGGCATTAGTGGTGGTGCTGTACGTTGTGGTCTTAGTGGTGTACCCATATGTGTACTTTTGCACTTCATTTTTAAGCTCATCATACGTCTTATTTAAGCATTCAAGGATATCGATCAGTATAGGACACATATCATCTGTTTGGTTAGTTTGCGATATTGAGGAAGTCTCTGGAGAGGTTACCGTAGAAGATGCTGTAAAGGAGGTTTGTGATGATGTTTGTGATGATGTTTGTGATGATGTTTGTGTAGAGGTTTGTGGTGTGGTTTGAAATGAGGTCACTGGAGTAGACGCTGTTGTAGTTTTGTAGGAGCTCAGTGGAATCTGTGTAGTTGAGTAACATTTAGGAATCATTTTCTTTACTTTATTTGGCACAGGATGACCAGGGTACCAATTCTGATATGTAACAGGATCACCATTGGACCATCTGGACCATGGGATGGTGCCATTGAAGCTCTTGCGGAGCCCAATCCAGTAGTCCAAAGAGACGTTCTGCTGCACAATAAGATGGACATTTCTACTGGTGATGGTGGTCAGTTCTTTGAAACACACCTGACAGTGGTGTCTGGCCTTATCCCACGTGGTATTTAGGAGCTTGGTCTCATTCCATGTGGTATTTAGGAGCTTGGTCTCATTCCATGTGGTATTTAGGAGCTTGGTCTCATTCCATGTCGTATTTTGCTGACATAGATTGGTCTCATTCCATGTCGTATTTTGCTGACATAGATTGGTCTCATTCCATGTGGCATTGGGCTGAAGAGAACACTGCTCCTTATCCAATGTGACATTGAGGGAAATATGAAAATACTCCTCCTCTGCCCATATGGCTGAGCCTGAACATGATCAATTGATAAACAAGTTGTCGTAATGTTTGCATACACCTCAAAAATAACACTTCTCTGAACCCTCTGGTGCGCCTCATTTTGGGATCACACTCAAACTCATCCCAGTCAAAAATGGCTGAACACCTCAAATGACTTTTTCCCCGCCATTGACAAGATTTTATGTAATTTATGATACAACGCTTTCCCGCCATCAGCAATGTTTCCATCCACCTATTTTATGTGCATTTGGGCAATAATTATGATGCATTTATTTCCTTAATTTTACAATACAGTTAATATATCCATTACTGTGTTTTCCTGCATTGCAGCTGATTTGCTCAAAAATTCTTTGTATTTTTATATTCGCCAATCGGTGATTAGGGCCTAGCAAGTGTAACTATTTAACCTTTTTTAAATATTGTCCAAGATTGTGTTCATATAGCAAGTGCCACAAAAGTCACCAAGTGTCACAGCATTCTGATGACATAAACCAAATCTGAAGAGCACCAGAGGGTTAAATGAGTGTCTTAGTAGTATCCAGATAAAATATTTAGAAATACTTAATGTATATAAGTAAAAATGAATGTTGTCTTGCTTTACACAGTTGCAACAAAGCACATTTGAAGTAGAACCTGTTAATTGTTTACCATTTATGCATGTTACTGTGAATTCAATGCAAATTATATAAGGAACACTGCTCATCATTTAGGCTTGGTTATGCAAACTTTTGGTGAGCCAGGGAGTTTTTCCAGGAAGCTTTTGAGGATGTAAATGCAAATTATGAGTGGAATGAACGAGGAACAGTTGCACAACAGTCCAACATGATTGTAAATGAATAAATACTTGGAACCCTACAAAGTCTTTAGAAACATGCTAGACATCCTCTTGATATTTAATTTTCCTCAATAACGTGTTATATATACACAACCAGTCAAACATTTGGAATAATTAATATAAGAAGACTTCAAATATACTAAGTTCAATATACTTAATATACTGTTTTCAACATCGATCAGCAGCAAATCATCATATTAGAATGATTTCTGAAGGATCATGTGACACTGAAGACTGGATTAACGATGCTTTGCATCAAATTAATCAATTACAATTTAAAATATATTACAATGGAAAACAGTTACTATAAATGTACTGTATTTTGCTCAAATAAATGCAGACCTGGTGAGCATTAGAGACTTTTCTTTAAATATTTTTTTCCAATCCTTTGACCTGTAGTGTATGTGTTCCTCTTAATAAACATAGGGTTAGGAAAGTAAAAACTTCTGTCAGTTTACAGACTTACTCAGGAGAAGTGCCAGACACAGTGCATTCATCTCAAATCTGCTCCTGATGATTCGCTGGTTCTCAATCTCACGTCAGGGCGGAAAATATACAACACCTTTCTGAGTAATGAAAACAGAATCATCAATTAACAACCTGAAAGGATCCAGAAAGACAAACTAGACTCTTCAGATTAAGATACTCTATATCGACTCACTCAGTTTGCAATCCTCTCCTGTCCACTGATGTCCTGATCTGACACTGAGCTCTACAGTCTGATCTTTAACAATTGCATATTCACATTGTGACTTTGCATAAGAAACCTCAACATTTCCATTGAGCCTGCATTTGCAAATAGCTGGACACAGCTGAAACGTGAACATGTATTTAAGACCAAGACTAAAGGTCCTTTCACACCTGCCTTGTTTGGTCTGGATTTTCAGACTTTTCAGTTTGGTCCGAATCAAAATTACAGGTGTGAATGCTCCCCCAGGCCACGGTCCGGACCAAACAGACGAAATTTAGTAAATAAATAAACAAAACGAAAGTAACACGGGCATCCCCTCACGGACGACTGCCACGCACACACATAATAAAACACAACGTAAAAGTCCAGGCCTGGTCCTCTCTCGTCCTTCATGCTCTTCGCTTGTCCTTATATGCCTCCGAACTCCCTCATGAGAGGACTTGAGACGATGTCTCAATCATGCACTGGTCTCGCTCGCTCCTCCCACGTCTCTCGCTCGTCCACCTCGCCACAATGTACAATATGTCAGAAGACAGAAGGTCAGAACTTACTTTGACCACTTCATTGTGTTTTGTAGAAAGCATTTCTTTAAAGTGAATTTCGTTTTGTATAAATTGTATCTTTATGTTAATCAATGTTTTATCAACCAATTGCTTGGATTTAATAATAAGAAGCAAATAGGCTATAGCAGCTTGACATGGAGGGGCCGGAGCGATCACATTGAACATGTCTCATAAATAAACCATAACTCAGCAGGCTACTTGCCTCACAGACATGAGAAATATGTGTATTCAAAGTGTATTCAAAGTTAGACAAAAGTTTGTCCACTTTTAAACGAAACAATTTGAAACAAAAAGAAATAGTCAAGCAATGCGCACTGTTCACTAGTGGCAATGATATGCATCTGTTCATTCATTCTTGTCAAAGACGCTGACATCAGACACACGTCCGTTTACAAACCAATCAATGTTAAGATGCCGCCCACATAGATGATGACTACAGGATGAAAGTATGTCATGTAAAGTTCTTTAGTGCGCTCGCATAATTGCAATGTGAAACCAAACCAAACCAAAAACCAAATGTATAAAATGTTAGCCTGGATGCCAGCCGAACTCAGCCCTGCCCACAACATTTGAGCTTGGGCAGTTCGGTCTGGACTCGATCCATAGAGTAATTATGCCCGAACAGAAACTGTTCGGACCAATGAAATCATCAGGGCGGGCTTTAGACGATGATGGACAGATGATCAACAGTAACGTAATCATCCACGTCATCAAAGGCGCTTTGGGTTGAATTTGCTCATCCTAAACGGAGAACTTGTTCGTATATGCATTCACCTTCACTATTTCTCTCAGAAATGATGATCGTGTTGGTAAGTACTCCGTGTATCCTTAAATTATTTTTTTACAACACTGGCAAAGATCATTTACACTTTTTCTTTTTCTTCTAACGTTACTTATTCCAGCGCGCGTGCAGCCAGGGTAGCCAAGTTTTTACAACAAAACCCGCCCAATTGCTACTCAAAACAATCCCAAAACAAGCCCAACAGCTTGAGTTCTGTTGACATTTGACAACTAACGTTATGTGTCTGTCCGTTGCTCTGATTGGTTGTGGGTCTATCCAATTGAGGTCTTTCCTGGTTAGGTTGAAACACACCCAATAATCACAGCCAAACGGAGCAGTATCAGACTCATATTCTGACTAGAATTGAGTATGACCATGTCAGGCTAATAAAATGTATCAAAACATGTTTGGACCTTTCAACTCAACATTATCTTGAGCCTTTGATATATGAAAGGTCATGGTAATATAATAATATCCTGTAAGTTTCAGAGCTGAAAACTTCCTCGTTAGTCAAATAAAAGCTTTATTGACACCAGGCCCAGAAAACGACAGCTCTCAGATATATACTGATCAATGATGTCATAGAACGGGAAAACACTGCTGTGGCGGAGGGGGCGTGGTTCTGCGAAAGCTGCAGCGGGAGAAAGAGAGAGGAGCAGAGCGGTGGGTAAGTAGGTCAAGCAGATGATGAACACCTGTCTCTGATTGCAGTAATTGGCGTGGAGAGAGCGCTTATAAGCCGCTGCCGGGAGAGACTGAGGGAGAGAGACTTGGACTGGGACTACACGCACGCTGCGGGGAGACAAGAGAAACTACTAGTGCTGAGAACTGAACGGGGCGACCCATATCGTGGAATTTGAGTGTACGAGCCACCAAAGGTGTGCCTGTGTGGAATGGGGCGACCCATATCGTGGATTTTGAGTGTGGTTGAAAATAAAAGTGTGTAAGTCCCAGTCAAGCCGACCCCGTCTTCTTCCTTCCTTTTCCTCTACGAACCTTGTTACAACCGCCTCTACAGATAAATGTATACGCCTGCTTCTGTAGCCCCGCCCACCGACTCGTGGGGCTAAACGGATCGCGCTACCGAGCAATAAACATGCCGGAGATAGCAAGATAATCGTTTGTATACAAGACACAGGTCGAGACTGGATTTGCAGACATATTGAGATTAAAACACAGCGCTGTGCCTTCTATATTGGATCAGACAGGAATGGTGCAGCACACTTATGTGAGTAAAACATGTTTTTATTTGTGATAGTATTGCATTGTTACAGATCATATTGATTATGTGTACGTGTCTAACAGAACATACCTTAGCACGCTGTCATAGGCTGGAGAATCCTTCATTTGTTGGTTCATTGCGATTCGGGATCACACTCGAACATGTATGGACCAGGGCTCGCAAATCCCAACGTCCTGGGGCGATGTGTTTTCCAGATGTTTGCTGTTCGCTCTTATATCCATCGATTGGGCGGGCCAAGTAATAACAAAATAATTAAATTGCGGGTGTATGAGATATAACTCGTTATGTTTATTTGATAAAGAGGTTTTGCGAGCCCTGTCAGAGAATCATTCTGGTTGCCGCTTTCAAAACAATCCCTCACGTGAACTGACACGAGAGCAGAATCTCATTAAATATGCAAATATTTTTATCATCCGCATAACAATGGAATGATACTTTATGTTTTTTTTTAAATATCACCAATTGGAAGCATTTATAAAGAAAATAGGATTGGTCCCAAAATAGATCCTTGAGGAATCCAACATGTAAGTGAGGCAGACGATGTAAAATCACACATGGCAACTGAAAAACTCCTGTTAGATAGGCAGGACTTAAACCAATTTAAAAACCCTGGGGCCATTTCGGGGATTTCTGCCTGGATTTGGCCTACCCAAATTAAAAAGATGCCTATATCCCACATACAGGGTTGTAAATACACAATTTTGGTGTTATTTTAAAGGAAACCCTTTGAAGTTGCATAAAACATGCATGAAGGTGATACACATGTAAGTGTATTCAGTCGCTGTTTGATTTTTTGGTTATAAATTCAGTTTTTCAAGTGTATAACTCAGGCCCTGTGTGCTCTAGCACCCTGCAGACAGTTTTTTGGCTGTTTCCACTAGATGGCAGCAAACACTGGAAACATTTTTTTGTCTGTATCATGTTGTATGTAAGATTTATTCAAATAGATCTGAGTAATATTCCTCCATTCAGAACCATTTGAATAAATCTTGCATACATGATCCAGACAAAAATCTTTTTTCCAGTATTTTCTGTAATCTAGTGGAAACAGCTCAGACAACATGTACAAATTGTTTTAGCAGTGGTTTAAAAACACATTGTACATAAATTATACTGTATCAGTCAGACATCAACTATTAGCATTACTCTCATGAATCTCAACAATGGTGACAGACAGCCAACAAAAAGCTTTGTGCCGCAATGCATTCTGGGTACAAAATTGTGATATGAATAAATCATATCGCTGAATTGTCCTGTTATTTGCTTTAATTCAGACTATTTGTTTTTCATGTTTGCTGTTGTTTCAACGCTATCTCACGACAAATTCGTACATATTTTACGAGGTGGCTATTTAAATGCAATTAAATGCGTTTTGTCTAAACCCCAGTGATGGGTAGGTTTAGGGGCGGGGTTGAGGTAGGTCATTTGTACGAATTCATACGAATTAGCCAACTCGTCAAATATGTACGAATTGCCGTGAGATCGGGTTGGTTGTTTTTGTTGTGACTTTGAGTTCTTGTTTTGTGATGTTCAGGTTTTAAATGATTTAAGGTAACACATATTTTAAAAATCATAAGCATTAACTGTTTCTCCTTCACCCTCTTTCTATAACAACATACAAATGTCACTATAATGGTGCCTTATAATGGTAAAAAAGGCAGGATATATTGTATGAGATACTACAATATCTATACAGAATGTATAGAATAGGAGTAAACATTTCCTTTTTATGGCTTCCAGCGCATGTGGGGGTAGAGGGCAATGAGGAGGTAGATTTCTTTGCAAAGAGATCTATAATGGTAAAAAAACATCAGCATTTTCATCAGCAGTTTTATATTCTTACAAATTCATAACAATATGTTCTCATTTAAATTGCATAAGTGTGCAGAGTGTTATTTTAAGCGTTTACGTTTGGTCCAACCACTATATCTTCAGTATTGAGTTGAATCCTGTCCAGCCGCTCTTATCATAACATCTTTCACATGCAGATTCATAGAGATCATTTTAGTACAACTCATTTGCATTTTCAATCAACATCCTGTAAGATGAGACCTGGTCTGACATTTATATCTTCTCATTTTTTTTCATCCCTTTTCACCCACCCTTAATGTTGCAGTATTTATTATAAATGATGCATCTGTGCACATCTTTTTTTAATTGATTTGCCTCATAAACTAACCCTTGGCTCTTGCAGCGGCATCTCTTCTCTGATGACAAGGGTGGGGAAACCTGTCACCTGCCACTACAATTTTCAGCAGTTTCAATTCAAATTATTCTGACACAATCATAATCATAAGCAAACTTAATTTTAAAATGCTCATTAACTAAATTTCTCTTTGTCTGATGATGAAGCTTTCATAATAATACTGGTCCTTCTCAAAAAATATCATATTGTGATAAAAGTTCATTATTTTCCATAATGTAATGATAAAATTAAAATTTCATATATTTTAGATTCATTGCAAACCAACTGAAATATTTCAGGTCTTTTATTGTTTTAATGCTGATGATTTTGGCATACAGCTCATGAAAACCCAAAATTCCTATTCAAAATTCTCAACATCACACATGGTCTGATCCAAAAACACACACAAAATATGAATCTTAAAAAAGTACTTGTTATCGCATGAAGTATGAAATCATTTGTTTCATAATCCCAAAATGCATTTCTCACATTTACACTCATTCTGTTGACCTGCTTTATAATGAAATCTTCAGCCAGATTTAGATGGTCATTCCCTAATCATGAGTGTGTTTCTGAAAATGGTGATTAAAAATGTATTAGCAAAGATACTAAATGAAAAAACAGTGTTTCTGCTGTCTTCAGGTAAATGTGTGTGTGTGTGTGTGTGTGTGTGTGTGTGTGTGTGTGTGTGTGTGTGTGTGTGTGTGTGTGTGTGTGTGTGTGTGTGTGTGTGTGTGTCTTCAGGTAAATGATCTGGAGTGTGTTTGCATATTGATCAGATGCTTCAGTGTGTGAGAGTGTTTATAGTGCTGTGAGTTTAACACTTCATCACTGACACACACAACAATCTTCATCAACATGACCTTCATCATCATCTTCATCTGGACTCTCACAGCGTTTGCTCAAGGTTTGAGGAGCACAAGTTTGATATCAATTCATTTCTTCAAGTATATTGTCAAAGTTTTGAGTGTATTTTCTTCTTGTTGTGTTTCAGAGTGTAGAGGACAGATCAGCGTCACTCAGAGTCCCTCAATGACAGCTCCAGCAGAACAAACCGTCAACATCAACTGTAAAACCAGCACAGATGTGTTCAGATATAATGATGGGGATGAAGGTTTATTCTGGTACTCACAGAAACCCGGAGAAGCTCCTAAACTCCTGATTCGATATGCAAAAAAACTCCAGTCAGGAACTCCATCTAGATTCAGTGGCAGTGGATCTAACAGTGATTTCACTCTGACCATCAGTGGAGTCCGGACTGAAGATGCTGGACATTATTACTGTCAGAGTTTCCACTGCAGAACAGGCTCTGATTGTTATTGTGCGGGTGATCGTGTGTTCACACAGTGATAAAGAGTCGTACAAAACCTCCGTCAGTCAGAGTTACAGTGACTGAACTGAAACTGCAGCTGCTCACACACACACACACACACACACACACACACACACACACACGTCTGCTCAAAGGAAGATGTGAAATATCATCGTCACACAAGCATCTGAAATAAAACCATCTAAATGAAGCTGCCACTCTTAATAATTATAGAGGTCAGAAAGAGATTTGGAGCTCTTATAGATCCGTCACACGTTTGAGATCTGAGTGACAGTTTTAAGAAATACATCTCCAGGAAAGGATGACATATGTAATGAGATGATAAGGAACTTATCAGATATATCGTTGAATATGATATTACATTTATTCAATAAAGTATGGGAGTCAGGAAAGCTTCCTTCGTCTTGGAAGCATGGAGTAGTTGTTCCAATAGCTAAGCCAGGGAAAGATCATTCCAGAGCAGCTAACCATAGGCCAATTTCACTCACATCTAATTTGTGTAAAGAAATGGAAATAGATACAATTTCATAATAGAAAACAAAAGTCTTTTTTTGCCCACATCAAAGTAGTTTTAGAAAGGGTCGAATTACAATGGATTCAATCATATGTCTAGAATCTGAAATCAGAAAAGCATTTATAAATAAAGAAGTGTTAGTTGGAGTGATTTTCGATGTGGAAAAAGCCTATGACATGTTGTGGAAGGAGGGACTATTAATTAAATTGGATAAAATTGGTATTGAAGGAAGGTTATATAATTGGATTATGGATTTCCTTTTTAATCGTACAATACAGGTTAAGGTAGGATCATGTTACTCAAATATATATACAATAGATAATGGTACTCCTCAAGTGTTTGTAGCCCAATTTTGTTTAACATAATGATTAATGACATCTTTTCTAAGGTAGAACAAGGAATAGGAAAATCCCTATATGCAGATGATGGAGCGTTGTGAAATAAATGGACAGAATGTTAAATTTGTGGAAAGAACCATGCAGAAAGCAATAGAGGAAGTGGAAAAATGGGCAAATAATGGGGTTTCAAATTGTCAGTAGAAAAAACGCAAGTTATATGTTTCTTATAAAAGAAGAGCAGTCCATAAATAAAATTAAAACTGTATGAACAAACTTAAGAACAAGTATCAGTAGTTAGATTTTTGGGGTTGTGGATGGACTCAAAACATACATTTGCCAGTCATATAAAGTGATAGATAAATGTAAAAAAGGAGTAAATGTTTTAAGATGTCTGGTAGGGGTAGATTGGGGCGCAAGTCGACAATCTTTAAAAATAATATACTGTGCTGTGATAAGACCAATTAATAGATTATGGATGCATAGTATACAGCTCCACATCAACATCTATGTTGAAGAAATTAAATGTTATTCAGTCACAAGCTTTGAGAATAAGCTATTCCAGCAATGCAGGTAAAAATGACATACTGGAGCACTATAAAGGGACACAAGGAGAATCATTCAGTGGAAAAGGTCTTAGAAAAATGTTGGGAACATGGGAAAGAAGGAATAAATAGTTTTGGATGGAATGTAGAAAAAGAAGCCCAGAATATAGAAATAAATAATATAGATATTAGTCCCACAGTGGTAATACCATCAATACCTCCTTGGCTTTTCCCTGAACCAGATGTAGATCTAACAATACAAAATACGATACAAACAAAGGATTGTTGAGGAAAAATTTAATCATAGAAGAAGAGTTATGTTTGAGTTCATACAGAAGTCAATATCTGTTTGCAAAACACCTTTTCAGCTCAACAGACACTGAGTCTGCTGAAGCCCAGGGGCGTAACGGTGGGACATCTAAAGTGAGAGCTTTCCTGACCAAGGGTGTCGGATCATTTAAATTATATTAGCCCTTTACTCTGTGGAAAATTACTGCTTAAACATTGGGGGTATAAGAGCTTTTTTTTTGTTCTAGTCAGTTCACACTTGCGGCAACCACAGTATGGTTACTCCAACCGTGGATTCATTTCTTGCAAGAAATTAAATCTTTATAAAGACAATTGGCTAAGGTTTGTCTCTTATTCAGGAATACAACGGAGTAATTATGAACTGCCATATCAGGATATATTAACATCAAAAGATATAGTAGTAAAGAAGCACCTAAGTCAGGAATATTTTAATAGTATTCAAATATTCACAGATGGATCAAATAATCTAGACTCTGGACATACAGCTGCAGCGGTTTACATTCCCCTTTATAAATACAGCATTGGAAAAAGAATTACAGATCATGTTTCAGTATATACAGCAGAAATGATTGAAATTTTAATGGCACTTCAATGGGTGGAAGAAGTGCACCCCACGCATGTAGTGATTTGTTCAGATTCTTTTTCAGTTTTGATGAGTTTAAGCAGTGGAAGATCATCATCTAGGCAGGATATATTGTATGAGATACTACAATATCTATACAGAATGTAAAGAATAGGAGTAAACATTTCCTTTTTATGGGTTCCAGCGCATGTGGGGGTAGAGGGCAATGAGGAGGTAGATTTCTTTGCAAAGAGATCTCTGAAACACACTGATATAGATATCAATGTCTCACTGAGTAAAACTGAAGTTAAAGTAATAATAAAATCTGCTCTAAACAGGATGTGGCCAGAGAAATGGGACAAGGAGATAAAAGGTAGACATCTGTATAATATTCAAAATAAAGTTGGTGGAAGCAGGAAGGAAGATCCCATAATATCTAGGCTTAGAATAGGGCACACATCCCTAATTACTCTCTGTTTATCATAGGGAAAAGAGCATTTGAAAATTGTGCGCAATGTGATGTGCCAGAAACAGCTGAGCATGTGTTGATTCATTGCACCGTATAGCAGAGAAAGAATTGATTTTTCAGAATTTTTAAGCTCTATAGGAATTAAGAAATTTTCAGTAAATAACATATTTCGTAACGCACAGAAAGACACAAGGGTTTATAGTGCTCTATTGAAGTACCTAAGGGAAACAGGATTGGTTAACAGAATATAGTTGTTGTTTTTTTCTCTCTTTGTCAACGCTTCATGCTCCTGTCCAGTTGGTGGCGGTAAATTCACCTTTTAGCTGGTTTGCCAACCGCCATAAAATACCAGAAGAAGAAGAACTGAGGCTATAAACACACGTGACACAGGCGCTCATCATCAGGTGTGTTTTCTTCAGAACTGCATTGTGCACTGAAACAAACTGTTCTTCTCAAACTATCCCCTTTTGTTAGGAGTTAGTTTCGCTAGGCAGGAATAAAGCCTTTTCACTCTATTTCTCTTTCTCTCTAAACGAAAGAATTGGAGAATCCAGCGCGAGATGAATCCCTGATTATGATGCGCATGCGCCGGTGCTTGTGTTTGAGAATGGCGAGAGCTCAGCACTGTGAGCTGTTTCTATTAAAGCGCTTCATATCGCGAGTCGATCTGGCTGAGGAGCCGGACGGGCTTTCCCTTTCTCTCGTCCTCTCGTCCGCGCTGAACATGGCGCTTCTTCAGAGCTGAGGACGGGAGTCTCTCCTCAATAAAGTCACTGGGATCTCAGATCACGGGTCCGCTATACATGTAGCCTATATAATGCCAGGGAACTGAGCCGACGGAGATTCCCTTTCTCTCTTGTTCCTATGATCGCGTGCAAACGATTGTGTGTGTTTGCAAACTATGATTTTATGATTCTTTGTTGAAACTGCTCTAATATGGAAATAACTCTTCAGCCTTTCATCCAGACCGTTTTACTTGACTGGTTGATATTTGGCGTAGAAATACTGAGAAATGATTTAAATAATCATCTGATTTGAAAAGTTATGTTTGTATTAATATATTGTCTGGCTGTTATATTTCTGAGGATGTAAATGGTGAAATAGCGTCTGGAGATGAAGCTCATGTGGAGTTACTCGAGGTGGTCACTCATGCAGTAGCCAGATTACAGGCCGTCCACACTCATACATTTTAGTTTAAAAGCGTATATTTTTCTCTCTGTTTTGGCCTTCCGTCCACACTGAGACTGTGTTTTTAGTCAACGAAAACAGCTTTCTGGAAAACGCTCTCCAAAGCGGAAAAATGTGAAACGCAGTTTCGTGTCGTAGTGTGGACTGTGAAAACTGAGGCTTTTGAAAACGATGATGCATTTTTAGTCATGTGTTGCAGTCATATGACCAATTCAGCCAAGAGTTTATACTCCTGTGTTACTCGCAGCAACACCTCCACCTCACTGTCGGCCCATTTAAATAAACTCAGTGCCTTTCCTATTGCCGCGAGGTTTCAAAGAGCCGGAGAGTAAATAAACGCCATCGGAAATGACGCAGGTCGGTTGCCTCAGGTTTTACTCATGCGCAGTACTAGCCTGACATCATCATACTCAGAGTCTAGTCAGAATATAATAGAGTATAATAATAGAGTCTGATACTGCTCCACTGGGCTGTGATTATGGGGTGAAAATGCCTCTGCACTCAATTGGATAGACTTACAACCAATCAGAGTAAGTGGCGTATGTTGAAGCGACGCATAGTTGTCAACAGAACTCAACGCACGCATGCGCTGGAAGAAGAAGAAGAAGAAGACGAGTGTGAACGATCTTTGCCGGTGTTGTTAAAAGAATTTAAGGATACCCGGAGTACTTACCAACACGACCATCATATTTGAGAGAGATAGTAAAGGTGAATGCATATACGAACAAGTTCTCCGTTTAGTAAACAAATTCAGCCCAAGCGTTCTTTGGTGCCGTGGATGATTACGTTACTGTTGATCATCTGTCCATCATCGTATTGATTGGTCCAAACGGCTCCTGTTCGAGCATAGTTGCTCCACAACGGATCAAGTCCAGACCGAACTTCCCGACCTCAAATGTTGTGGGCGGGGCTAAGTTCGGCTCACATCCAGGCTAGCGCAGTACGGGATGTAAGCGTTTTCAGACGTTTCAGTGTGGATGAGCAACTTTTGGAAAACGATAGTGTGGATGCAGAGTGTTTTTAGACAAACTCCATTTTCATATTTATCTGGATTAGTGTCGACGGAGCCACAGTTAGACTGGCCATAGGAGTCCGTGGCGGTTTTCAAATAATCATCAAATAATTCCCAGCGATCATTGAATATTATTTTAGCTTGAAATGCCGATCCCTAATAAGCTTGGGACGCAGCAACAGAGACTGAACTGATACACTGACAGAAACTGCAGCTGCTCACACACACACACACACACACACACACACACACACACACACACACACACTGACACACACACACACTGACACACACACACACACACTCACACACACACAGAGGACAAACACAGGAACTACACATGAGCTCAAAACTGACTTATGACTGAAATCAGCTCTATTAGACTGTGATCTGTCCTGACAGACGGGTTTGACTCTAATATGCTTATTATTTTGGCTCATAATAATGGCGTCATATGTTGTTTTGTATTTGCACATTAAACTACACTGTAAAGTCATTGTGTATCAGCAACATAAAGATGTTTTTGAGCAGTTTTTCAAGCGGCTCCTTCATCTCAAGCTGATTATGAATTTATTACTCATAACTCATTTCTCATGAGCAGAAGTGAAAGTGTTCCAGTTCAGAGCGTTGAACCAATCAAAGAGTGAAACTGTGAGTTTGAGGTGTAAATCTCATTTGCATTGGCAGGTTTAGTGATTGTGATCCTCTCAGAATAGAGCAGCTCCGTCTCCAGTGACCATGTTCAAACCCCAAGAGCTTCATTTGACATTTCCTGCTAAATGCAGCTGTTCTCAACTATTACAATCAATCAAAAGCAGCTGAAACTTTAGTGCAGGACTTTGAATGAACGACACACTGATCAATGATGCAGTCCGACACAAATGTAAAGGCGTTCAGAAGCTTTATTGAATGAACAGCAATGGCAGCACATTGACAGACGGCTTCAGTATTGAGCTGTAGATCACGTGACTGCTGTGAATCCTGCCGGACGCCGGATACGGCTCGTCTTCACTGGAGAAACATCAGCACTCGGAGCTCTTGAGGCGAGGCCTCTTGAGCAGCTCCGTCATGTGTTACTCTGCAGGCGGCGATCCGCGCCTTCCCAGCGTGCTTTGCTGAGGCTCAGGATGCTGCTGCGGCTGTAGCGCCCGGCCCGCTCGCTCTCTGCGCTGGTCTGAACCCCTCGGTGACCTCTGACCCGTCCAGCGTCCAGCTCACCGTCGCCCCTGTGGAGAGTAAGAGCTGAGCAGGCAGAGCAGTGCGGCTGAGCCTCCAGAGATCTGCAGAGAAGAGAGCGGCAGCAGAGACACGGAGGGCTTCACGGAGGGCCCGGCTGCACACACACACACACACACACACACACAACATTAACGTCTGTGTTAGATGTCAGAGATGGTAATGCAGTAAAAATCATAACTTCATCTGAAATTCCACATCACTGCTTTCATTCATAATCCACATACAAACTATCCCAAATTCACTTTAGAAATATTCTCCATTAAAATAAAATATTCACCGCTACTAAATATATCAAGAACAATATATATGTATAAATAAATCAATCAGTTATCTGAAGCAGACATGATATACTGTAATATTAATGCTAATTTGTTCTTTTCTGAATTGAATAAAATGTTTAAACCAATTTTAATATTATTTGGGGAACACTTTACAATAATGTTTCATGAGTTAACATTAGATAACTACTTTAGTCAACATGAACTAAGAATGAACAAAACTTCTACAGCATTTATTAATCTGAGCTCATGTTCATCTCAACATTTACTAATACATTATTAAAATCAGAAGTTGTATTTGTGAACATTAGTTAATGCGCTGTGAACTAACATGAACAAACAATCAACAGCTGGATTTTTATTAACGGACATTAACAAAGATTAATAAATACTGTAACAAATGTGTTGCTCATGTTTAGTTCATGTTGGTTAATACATTAACTAATGTTAACAAATGAGTTTGTGAAGCGTTTCCATTATTTGTGTTATGAACATAATCATCATTCAGGACACTTCCTCATAAACATAACTTAATAGTTTGAGAAATGATTCATTTGAACATGTTTATCAACTCAATTTCTTTTTGATGATGTCACAGATGAAATTAAATTCATTTTGTCTGTTTTATCAAACTCGTGTGTCATGCACAAAATTAAATATATTAAGAAATAATTGCAAATATCATAAAATATTGTGATTAAATCAAATACAGTGAAATGTGAGCATACATTAGGTGTGAAGTTAAACATTAAAACGCCTGCTAATATGAAATATGCTTTGAAACATAAAAACACAGAATATCTGCAAATATTAGTCCGCTTTTCACAACACAGATTGCTTCAAAGCAGCTTTACAGTGATAACAGGAAAAAATGAATTTAGTTTTTGATGAAAAGATAAAGTATGTTTTTGATGAATTCATTTCTGTTGTAAAAACTGATTTCAAAATGTAAAAACGCATCTAAAAAATATATTGCACAAAATGAAAACAATAATGTAAATATCATTATTATAAGTGTGAATCAAAGAAATAAAAGCTCATTAAAAAAAATAACACGATTTCATCTCTTAAATGTCTTAGTGTGTGTTTTGGTCATAATTTACACCTTTTTTTAAACTAATTTCAGTTTTTCTCTCATAATTAGGACTTTTAATCATAATTTAGATTTTTGAGTCATACTTTTTACTTTAAATCCCAAAGTTTTGAATTTTTATCTCAGAATTTCAGAAGTCCTGATTGAACTGTTCATCTCACGGTGACTTAGCATGTCATATTTTGACTTTTTATCTAATAATGAGAACATTTAAAATCATATTTTCAACATTTTATCCCTTAATTATGACTTTATGATCATTTAATAAAGCAAATATATTTCAAATATAGCAGACAATATTAAATAATCAAATACATCCGTTGGTTCGATCGATCAATAAAATAGAATTAAATTTGACGATACACACGATATGAAATGCAGCTTTTCAATAATACATTTTGTAATAAATTGAGAATATTGTAGCCAAATGCTCTTAAATAACATTAAACCTATTTCTTTAAAAACACATCATACATTATTAGAGAATTGAAGAGACTTACTGATGGTCAGTTTAGTTCCTCCACCGAAAGTGTACCACAGTGCTTCATTCTGTGAAAGCGTCGTACAAAAACCTCCGTCACACTCACATGAACACACACTCCAGCAGAGAGAGAGACGACACACACACACACACACACACACACACACACACACACACACACACACACACACACACACACACACACACACACACACACACACACACACACACACACTGATATGAGACTCAACAGCAGCTCTTCTCAACATCACACATGGACTGATCCAGAAACACACACACACTCACACACATACACACACACACACACACACACACACACACACACATGTTGTGTTTCCATGTTTTATGGGGACATTCCATAGGCGTAATGCATTTTATACTGTACAAACCGTATTTTCTATCCCCTACACTGCCCCTGCCCCTAAACCTACCCATCACAGGAGACCTGCTGCATTTTTACATTTTCAAAAACATCACTTAGTGTGATTTATAAGATGTTTTCCTCATGGGGACCAAAAAATGTCCCCACAAGGACACAAATTTGGATATTGCCATCTTTGTGGGGACATTTTGTCCCCATACCGTAGGGATTACCAGTCCACACACACACACACACACACACACACACACACACACACACACACACACACACACACACACACACACACACGTTCATCTTGAAATATAAATACTCATTGCATGAAATCTGAAATCATTTGTTTCATAATCAGTCCCAAACGCACTCATCACATTTACACTCATTCTTTTGACCTGCTTTATAATGAAATCTTCAGCCAGATTTAGATGGTCATTCCCTGTTGGATGACCTTTGACCTGTTGTACAGTCTCATGGATGATATAAATCTGCAGCACAGGTATTAAACGCTCTCAGCATCAAAGTCTGAATGAAACTGATCATTAAAACTGTGTTTAGAGGAGAAGATCTGCCCAAAATAACATGAAGTAAATCACGAGTGTGTTTCTGAAAATAGAAGTTTATTAGCAAAGATACTAAAACGACAAACCAGTGTTTCTGCTGTCTTCAGGTAAATGATCTGGAGTGTGTTTGCATATTGATCAGATGCTTCAGTGTGTGAGAGTGTTTATAGTGCTGTGAGTTTAACACTTCATCACTGACACACAACAATCTTCATCAACATGACCTTCATCATCATCTTCATCTGGACTCTCACAGCGTTTGCTCAAGGTTTGTGGAGCACAAGTTTGATATCAATTCATTTCTTCAAGTATATTGTCAAAGTTTTGAGTGTATTTTCTTCTTGTTGTGTTTCAGAGTGTAGAGGACAGATCAGCGTCACTCAGAGTCCCTCAATGACAGCTCCACCAGAACAAACCGTCAACATCAACTGTAAAACCAGCACAGATGTGTACAGGGGAAATCGTTTAGCCTGGTACTCACAGAAACCTGGAGAAGCTCCTAAACTCCTGATTTATTGGACCGACAGCCTCCAGTCAGGAACTCCATCTAGATTCAGTGGCAGTGGATCTAACAGTGATTTCACTCTGACCATCAGTGGAGTCCAGACTGAAGATGCTGGACATTATTACTGTCAGAGTTTCCACTGCAGAACAGGCTCTGATAGTTATTGTGCGGGTGATCGTGTGTTCACACAGTGATAAAGAGTCGTACAAAAACCTCCGTCAGTCAGAGTCACAGTGACTGAACTGAAACTGCAGCTGCTCACACACACACACACACACACACACAACATGTTTTCAAACACACTGATCTAAACCTTCTTCTACAAATGTTTTTTCTCTCATAAACTTCAGCTAAAGTCAGCAGACCAAACACATCTGAAGCCAGACAAAATGGACCTGATGGATTTTCTAATCATTTATCTTTGGCCACTTTATGATTTCCGTATTTGGCATATGTTTAAAGATTGTTCAGAGATTTTGGCTTTTCAAAAGAGAAACATTTAATATAAGTCCTTTCACATAAACAAAATAACTTAAATCAAATGTTGATCTTCCCATTCCTTTGACAGTACACACCACAGATCAGAATAACAGAGAGTGAGAAAGCTCAAGTGAACCATCGAATCAAATGATCTTGAAGTTATTAAATCCACAATCTCTTTTATGGCTATTTTAAAAGATTACAGATGAGGTGAAAACAAACCAGATCTCATACTTCCGTTTGCATGGCCTACTTTCCAGGGCGGATCTACCGGGGTGGCATGGGGTGGCAAC
This sequence comes from Gobiocypris rarus, assembly GCA_023029165.1. Classification (NCBI taxonomy): domain Eukaryota; kingdom Metazoa; phylum Chordata; class Actinopteri; order Cypriniformes; family Gobionidae; genus Gobiocypris; species Gobiocypris rarus. The sequence continues at coordinate 2,891,370 of CM040924.1, forward strand.
TGCCACCTAAGAAAGACCATTGCCACCCGTCTGCCACCCCAGCAGTGAATCCCAAATATGTATAAAATATAAATTGTTTCCTCTACCGATTTACATCAGCGGCTCTTCAATGTGATGAGATAAAAGCAAGAACACACGTCTTTCTATTATTGTGTAGTAGTCCAAACAAATGACGCTTAGTGATCACCAACACAACGTTATCACGAATAGATGACTCTATCGCCTGTTTCACACACACTCCGTTTGCAGTGCGTATATATATTTTTCCTGTACCCTTGTTAACCGGTCAGTTCGTTCACACTGCTCGCGGATGCGGTCCGGCGGTGCGTTCCCAGAGCCTGCAGCAGTGCGGCGATCGGTTCCACACAGCTGTACTGCACACGCTGAATTAAAGTGACAGGGCATTGATCGCAATTAAATAAACATGTATTGAACTGAAAATCTAGTAATTTCACCACAGATGCATAAAATGTTAAGTCTACTCTGTTTCAAAGTCAACACATGAAACAGCCTCGAGTAGGCTAAAGCAAGGAAAACGACATAGGTAAACAAGGAAACATAATGGAGCACTCGTTCTTTCTTGGAGGTGGAGAAACAAAGTTCTTATGACCAGCAGGATTTTAAGTTCAAGTTCAAGTTCAATTTTATTTATATAGCACATTTCCAACAGCCCCAGGCTGACCAAAGTGCTGTACAGAAGAGCAATAATATCACACATAAATAAACCAGAAAAGAATATAAAACCACTAATTTAAAGGTTATAACCTATCACAGTAATCAGTACGCTAAGGAAAATAAAAAAAGTTTTTAGTAAGGACTTAAAATAGACAAGGAAGGAGCCAGCCTAATCTCTAAAGGTCCAAAGTCGTGGCCCAGCCACCGCAAATTCACGTTCACCTCTACGCTTCAGTCTAACACGTGGAACGACCAACAAGGCCTGATCACCAGAACGGAGGCTTCTGGCTGGAGTATAGGAGTGAAGGAGTTCTGATAGATAGACCGGAGCTCTGTTATTTAGGATTTATAAACAAAGAGGAGCATTTTAAAATCTATTCTCTGACAGATCGGCAACCAGTGAAGTGATCTAAGGATAGGAGTGATGTGATCATGTTTACGACTCTTTGAAAGAAGTCTGGCAGCAGCATTTTGGACAAACTGAAGTCACGCAATCTGAGATTTAGATATTCCCCAATATAAGGAATCACAGTAATCTAAAGCGTGACGTGACAAAGCGCATGAACAGCCATTTCGAGAGTTTTGAGGAGAGAAAGTGTTTCATTTTTAGATAGTAGACGAAGCTGGTAAAAGCTGGATCCAACAACAGATGAGATATGTCTGTCAAATTTTAAATGCTGGTCAAAAATAATACCAAGATTCTGCACCCGTGACGATCTATAAGCGGCTAAACTTTGTAAATTTCTTGTAAAAAAATGAAAATAAAGGCTAGATTTTTTTTGTCAATTGTAAGTTTTAATGTAAAATGTTTTTGTTTAACATAGGCCTATGTTTAAACATTTTGCCACTTGCGTGAGCAACATAATATACATCTAAAGTACTATAGGCTATATAAATATAAAGTAGGCCTAATGAATAAAACGTTGTTTTAGGCTAAATGTAGGCCTAGTGCGTTTAAACATGACATCTATGAAAGAGTGTATTGCAATGCTGACATGCCATCATGGATTTGTAAATAAAAATAATTAATAAATGTTGTGTTTGTAGTATACAACCGCAAATCAGTTGCGCACTGCAACGCGGCATAATGTGAAAACACATAACACACAACACAACAGCTCCTGCAACGGATAGCCTATGCACGCGTCTGTGTGAAACAGGTGTAATGTTTTAATAACGATTTAAAAACGTTAAAACTATTGAGTGTAGTGTACATTTAGAAAGTATAAACTTTGTATTTTTTGTTACGTCTTGCGGGATACTAAACGAAAGGCTGACATCCAGAGTTTTTTAAACCAAAAAGAAAAGGAAAATCAGAGAGTGGAAGGTGCAGATAAGACAGAAAAATGTATAGGCCTACGTACAAATTAAGTTGTGGAAGGCAGCAGAAGAAGATGGAGTAGTGGAAGAAAGAAATAGAGAAATGGATGACAAAGAGCTGGTGATGAGACAGAAGAAATACAGCATGAAGCGAGTGAAGAGGTGGAAGAGAGAGGACTAAGGGTGGAAGAGAGCTCAGACATTGAAAGAGAAGAGAGAGCTTGAGACACCAGCACCCTGTCTGTCAGGTGCCCATGGTATGTTGTGTTCAATGTTCATTTATTTGTATAACCTATAAGTTCTTATTTGATCTGGCCTTGTGAACCATATATTATGGTTTCAATCAGTGCTTTTGTTTTTAGATTCTGGTGAGACAAGATATTTGATGACTTTAGATTGGCATTTTGTTGCTCTTGTTGAACTAAAACCTTTATAATATATATATATATATATATATATATATATATATATATATATATATATATATATATATATATCTTATATATCTTAATCTAAGTGCACTACAACTTGTGGTTTATATTTGCCATGTTTTGGTGATAAAATAAACCAGTACTTGATGCATTGAGGCTTACAGTATATTCATATATATGATCTTTTTCAGGCTTTGTAAATTAATATTGATATGAACTTGTACTCACTTTAAGTTTCTACTCCAGCTATCAGGTTCAGGCAAAATCTATCACACAGCAGTCTTTGATCTTTATAGACCATTAAAAAATGAGTGCCCTGTGTATATACACTGAATCTGTATATTATTACTTGAATCCACAAGAACCATGCAAGGATGCTTGCTTCAGTGTTGCCACCCTTCATAGTTCTCATGCCACCCCTTGCCACCCCAAAAATAATTTTCTAGATCCGCCCCTGCTACTTTCTGGTTTATGTTTTGTAATATTCAGTAGTTTCTCCACATCTTTAGATCAATACATTTCCATGACTTTTCCAGTCATCTGTCATTTCACTCACATAAAGCAAATTCTAACCAATAAAATATTACACACAGCCCGGAAACAACAACTGCAGATTAATTACGGATCAGATCAGAACTACGGATGCGCGTTTATGGAAGTCGTACTCTGTATTTTACAAATAACATAAATGAAAAGATGTAACAGCTTCTCTTGCCTTATGCGCGTTTTCTCCCCCGTTTCCCTTAAATAAGCGAGTAAGCACCTTTGGCGATAGAAATGATTGTAAATGAGCATAAGCCCGTGCACGGTCCGCCATGCTTTCTAGCTTCTGCAATTCCTTGAGCTCAGGCAGTTTGGCGTGACGTTACAAAGTCGTGAGTCGTGGTTTGAAGTCGTGACTTACGGGCTCAAAACCTGCCGAACGCAGCATAACTGTGTCTTTACAGCGCTGATGTTTCACTGCATGGCTTTAGTAAATCCTGACAGTAGTTTTTACGCCAAAGGGGTTAGCAAACTGTTAGTAAATCTGTCCCTTAGCGTTGTCAGGCTTTTATTTGAGCTTGTTGGATAAAGCGGAGTTGCACACTCGGGTTTATGGCTCCAGAGGCTGGCGCTGCCAATAACACACCTAACAGCTGATCAACTCTCAGACAACAGAAGAACAACACATTGTCTCACTGTACACTTGCGTGGCATATAACGGTTACGGTAACTTGGGACAGATTAGAGTTCTGTGTGGAGTTCGTATAATAAACTTTATGAACATGAAGTGCAGTGCAAACTCTGCCATGCGAAGCTTGCTCATCATCGGTCGACCACTGCAACTCACAGTCATTTGAGGGCAAAGCACCCTCAGGTCCATCCACAGGTCAGCAGCAATCAGCGGCTAGTTTCATGATCAGGTCAACCAAGTTGGAGACAGGCAGAGCAAACATCGCCATCATCACTAAGATGATCGCTAAAGATATGCTTCCCATTTGATTTGTAGAAGGACAGGGTTTTAGAGGGTTTCGTTTGTAGAGCCCGAGTTTACTGTCTCGTCTAGAAAATCGATGACTACCAGACCTGAGAAACTTCTTGATGAGAAAATGGCACTGACCAACTGAATTGTACGTCACGGTCTCCTGTCATTAGTTGACTGGGAAATTCACAGTTCTGTCCTTCAGACCAAAGCCATGCCAGAGCGGCATACGGCTGAAAATCTGGCAAATACACTTTCCATGGTTAGGGACCGCTGGGGACTGAGTGGAAAAATCACTGTATGTGTGCTTGCCAACACTGAACGTTTACAGTGGGACTCTCAGCCTTGTTTTGCACACACACTCCAACTCACTACAAATGACGGTTTCAATCTTCAACACATAAACCATGTCGTTGCATCTGCCAGTCGTCTTGTTTCTCATTTCCATCCCAGCACAACTGAAACACAAGCACTGAAACAAAAGCAGCAACTGCAGAACTCGCCTGAGCACAAATGAGTGCAGGACCGCCGAACTCGTGTAATTCTGCTCATGACGTGTTCGAGCGATTACTGGAGCAAAGATGGGCAATATCTGCCGTCTATCAGACAGAGCTTTCACTAAACTATCAGATGCACGAACCCTCTCACTGACTGATGATCGCTGGAGTTATGGAGGAACTCTCACCAGCGCTTCACTCACTTTAATGACACCAACTCCTGACAGGACTTGTACATGTATTCTTCACTTCAAGGAGCTCATTGTTTCTGCCTAAAGTTAATAATTGTTTCAATTATTTGTACATTCCTGAAATACATTAGACACAGTCACCTCTGATTGTAATGTAGACGCATGCATTTTCTGTGCTTTGAAATTATTTGTACTGAAAAGCGCTAAACAAATAAATGTGAATTGAATTGAAGTTATTCAGGTTAATATAATAAAGTTGATCTTGATGTATTCAGAACTGAATTTTAATAGTTCCTCCACCGATTGAATGTAATGAAAGACTGAATTTTACTAGATGTTCTCACTTCAGTAAGTGTGTGTGTGCTTGTGTGTGTGTGTGTGTGTGTGTGTGTGTGTGTGTGTGTGTGTGTGTGTGTGTGTGTGTGTGTGTGTGTGTGTGTGTGTGTGTGTGTGTGTGTGTGTGTGTGTGTGTGTGTGTGTGTGTGTGTGTGTGTGCGTGAGTGTGTGTTAATGAGTGACTGTCTTCAGGTAAATGATCTGGAGTGTGTTTGCATATTGATCAGATGCTTCAGTGTGTGAGAGTGTTTATAGTGCTGTGAGTTTAACACTTCATCACTGACACACACAACAATCTTCATCAACATGACCTTCATCATCATCTTCATCTGGACTCTCACAGCGTTTGCTCAAGGTTTGTGGAGCACAAGTTTGATATCAATTCATTTCTTCAAGTATATTGTCAAAGTTTTGAGTGTATTTTCTTCTTGTTGTGTTTCAGAGTGTAGAGGACAGATCAGCGTCACTCAGAGTCCCTCAATGACAGCTCCAGCAGAACAAACCGTCAACATCAACTGTAAAACCAGCACAGATGTGTACAGGGATAGAGATGGGGATGATTATATATTCTGGTACTCACAGAAACCCGGAGAAGCTCCTAAACTCCTGATTCGATCACGCAAAAAAACTCCAGTCAGGAACTCCATCTAGATTCAGTGGCAGTGGATCTAACAGTGATTTCACTCTGACCATCAGTGGAGTCCAGACTGAAGATGCTGGACATTATTACTGTCAGAGTTTCCACTGCAGAACAGATTCTGATGGTGATTGTGAGAGTGATTATGTGTTCACACAGTGATAAAGAGTCGTACAAAACCTCCGTCAGTCAGAGTCACAGTGACTGAACTGAAACTGCAGCTGCTCACACACACACACACACACACACACACACACACACACACACACACACACACACACACACACACACACACACACACACACACACACACACACACACACACACACACACACACACACACACACACGTCTGCTCAAAGGAGGATGTGAAATATCATCGTCACACAAGCATCTGAAATAAAACCATCTAAATGAAGCTGCCACTCTTAATAATTATAGAGGTCAGAAAGAGATTTTGAGTTCTTATAGATCCGTCACACGTTTGAGATCTGAGTGATTTCAGTTTGCCCTAGTTGCCGCTTTTATTAATAATAGATCTTAATTCTCATAATACTCCACGGTTATTTTATCTGAGTATCCCATCCTAACATGTCATTTGTATCCTATGCTCTGTATTGGTACTTTATATTGCAGACAGTAAGAGTTTTATATGAGCTTGTTTTAATTGTAGCCCTGATCAACCAGTTCAGTTTAGACACGCCTCTCCCTCCTCTGCACCAATCAGAAGCCTCCGATAAGATAAGAAATTTAATTTGTGCTTTTAATTGAATTTTTATTGAAAACCTATTCGCAAATCTATGAGAAGGTCCAAACTGGCATCTGAGGATAACATGAGCTGATAAACCTCAGTGTAAACTGATGAATATGAACAAACCTCTGATCTAATGGAGAGCAACTGGAACAGGAGAAACTTATCCAGCTGGTCTCACAGAAACCTGGAGAAGCTCCTGAACGCTAGCCTGGATGCCAGACAAATTTATCCCTGCCCACAACATTTGAGTTCGGGCAATTCGGTCTGGACTTGATCCGTTGTGGAGCAACTATCCTTGAAGCAGAGCTGTTCGGACCAATCAAATCACCAGGGCGGGCTTTATACGATGATGGACAGATAACACAACGTAATCATCCACGTCACCAAAGAGTGTTTGGGTTGAATTTGTTCTTGTCCTAAACGGAGAACTTGTTCGTGTTTGCATTCACCTTTACTATTTCTCTCAGAAATGATCGTGTTGATAACTCTGTGTATCCTTAAGTTATTTTTACAACATGGGCAAAGATCTTTACACTCATCTTCTTCTACTTCTTCCAGCGTGCGTGCAGTTGAGTTCTGTTGTGTTAGTGATGTGTATGCGTTCATGAGCGATTCGTTCTTTATGAACTAATCTTAAATATGACTCGGGAGCATCGAGTTGTCTCAGAGAGCGGTTTGTTCATTGTGTGTTGAGCGTGCATGCGCTACAGGCCATCGGTTCTGCACAGGATCTTCTGCACTCAGCCGATGGGGCTGTGAGTCGGTGAACGAACGACTGAAACCCGAGACTCGAGAGCTGAACTAATCAATTCTGCTTTCGGGACTACACTCATTGCTTATAGGGCTGTCACGGCCCAGATCAGACACTGATGACAGAACTAACGGCTCAAACCCGAAGACAGAGAGGTGTAACGTTACTAATCTTTCCAGGAACAGACGTGATTAAATGTGAAGTGACAAAAGAAAGAACGACTGGGATTCGGAGGTGAGGTGAACTAACAGGCGGCACAGCCTGAAGACCCAGCTCAGCAATTAATAAATCATTTCTTAAAGTTTGGCCTTGGCTGCATTAGCTTATACTTTATTTTTATTCCAAATGTGATCAATATTTGCATAAGTACTAGATGTGTTGGGGAATTTTACATGTTGAATTTAAATTATATTCTGCTGAAATGAACGAGATGACTTGAAAAAGATTTGTTCATTTTGCTGAAGGAGATTCAAAGATCCGAGTCCGTAAAATGATCCGAACTTCCCACTACTATGCGATACTTAGAGCTGAGTCGAGTCTCGAGACAGAAGCAGATCCTCCATCATCACACGACAGATGTGTTTCCCTGCAGCTTTAGTGCTGGATTTTACAGACACTCTTTCCTCGAGTTACATCGTTACGCCAGTAGATGGCGACAAGAGACTGACTTTATGAGTGAGTCAGTGAATCATCGACTCAACGACTCGTTCAAACACTGATTCATTCAGGAACTGTGTGTTTGTTCTGCTGGGGCTTCCTTTGGAAATATTTCAGTCAGACGGACAAAAACAAAGAAACTGGCAATATTGAAAATTACTAACATGTAAAATACTCAATAACAGATTCTTGCTCATTAAACTGTATAAAGCAATATCACACTCATAATCGTGATGTTGGTCTGATATTCGCTCCTGCTCGTCTGATGTTGCTTTATCAATAAAGGATTATATGAACATGTGAAATGTTTGTGAAGTCGCAATGAAACGACACATTAAACCAACTTAAATCTGTCGACGACTGAAGCGTTTGCATAGAGAGTGTGTTTTACATGAGCGACACGCTTCAGTCTCTGCGTGTGTGTTTATAACTCTGTCACACATCAAACATCATCAACAACTGTTTTTCACTGGAACTGAACCTACAACCAACAAACATGACTTTCATCAGCATATTGATCTGGACGCTGGCAGTGTTATGTCGAGGTTTGTGTCGGTCAAGATTACATTCGTTATTTACTTGATATCTTTATGTGTGTTGAGAAGATCTATGGATGTAAAAGTGTTTGTGATTTCTGATCTTTCTCTCTTGTCAGAATCTGTTGGGCAGGTGACAGTGACTCAAACCTCAGAGCTGCTCTCTCAAACTGGACAATCAGTCTCTGTGAGCTGTAAAACTAGCAGTGATCCAGACTGCTGTCATAATGGAAAACCTGCTCTGAGCTGGTACTCACAGAAACCTGGAGAAGCTCCTAAACTCCTGATTTATAGAGTAAACAGCCTCCAGTCAGGAACTCCATCTAGATTCAGTGGCAGTGGATCTAACAGTGATTTCACTCTGACCATCAGTGGAGTCCAGACTGAAGATGCTGGACATTATTACTGTCAGAGTTACCACTGGATCAACAGTAAAGCTGTGTTCACACAGTGATAAAGAGTCGTACAAAAACCTCCGTCAGTCAGAGTCACAGTGACTGAACTGAAACTGCAGCTGCTCACACACACACACACACACACACACACACACACACACACACACACATACACAACAGTGAGGATTTTCATGGATATTAAATGACATATAAAGCTTTCCTGTCAGCATGGTAAATGCTTTAATCTTTGAAAGTCTTTATGAATGTATCTAACACTGTATCTGAGGTTGATCATTGGGCCGCATGTTCTTGTTTCTTTTCATGCTCCATTGACTGAAGTTTATTTATAAAATGTGAGCTAAGCACACAAAAATGACACAAAGAAGAACTCAGAGACAATACATTTTATTTAATGACTGAATTTTAATAGCACACAGTCTTGAATGAAAGGCAGAAAGCAGAGCTGAAGCAATTACATAATTCAACACAATAATGCTCACAACAGAAAATGTTTCACAATTTATGAGCTATATCTATATATATGCTAATTAATCAAGAAATAAAACTACAGAAACGTAAAGACTGTTGTGTGTGTAAATGTAACATTTTTAAAACTCTCAGCGCTGACAATTTTAAGTTTTATTGAGCAAACATGAAATTATGGATTTTATTTTGGTTTAAGTTGGAAAAGGAAGATTTTGCCAGTGTATCCAGAGCTCTCTGTGACCGTGGGTGAAGTTGGAGTGATGGAGCTGAAACCGCGTCCTCAGAGGTCAGCAGCTGCTCCTGGACATCAGAAGCTCAGAATCAGTGTGTGAGACGCCCGTCCAGCGCCTGCTGCCCCGGGTCAGTAAAGACACTGTCTCTGACGGACTGGAGAGTTCAGGGCTCGCCCTCCTTTGAGTCTCGGACCTCTAATAGTATAACTAATGTCTTCCTTTCTCGTGTGTGTGTGTGTGTGTGTGTGTGTGTGTGTGTGTGTGTGTGTGTGTGTGTGTGTGTGTGTGTGTGTGTGTTTAGACAGGAATGGACCTCTACATCTCTGCTGCAATGGACCAGAGAAACTCGATCTCTGTTCTCAGCAACTTCCAATCTCTCCACGATTCTTTCAACAAACTCTTTCATCGCAGGGAACCCATTCCCAGTGCCATCCGAGCCATCCAGCAGGAACACAACATCTCTATCCGTCTCGATCCTCAGATGAGAAACAAACATTCACGGGTCAGATGAGGACATTGGTCATAAGCAATCATTACATTAAAGCATCAGCTGTCATTGAGCATCAGTTTTACACACAAGAATCTGCTGAGAAATGATTTTAAAATGATGATGTGCTGATTTACTGCCAACATCCAGTTTGGTGTCACTGCTGAAAGTGAAGCACAGCGATACAAACTAATAACGGCTGAAGAAAAACCTCCTGAACGCTTCAGTAACTGAACTTCACACAGATCAACTGAGTCTCATCAAACACATCCGTCCTTCGGATGAGCCGTTAAACCGAGGTCCTGACTCTCTGTGGTCATTAAAAATCCCAGGATGTCCTTCGGAAAAGAGTAGGGTTTAACCCGGCATCCTGGCCAAATTTGCCCATTGGCCCTGTCCATCATCATGGCCTCCTCATCCTCCCATCGAATCATCTTCACACATTCATGCAGAATATTATTTTCTTTTTATTTCATGGTTATTTACCTCTCATTATAAAAATAAAACAAACTGAATTTTTCAAAAGGGAAAATGTCTGTATAACGTATGAATCAGTGGATTCAGCAATGCTCTGTGATAAACAACTGAACACTTATGAGATATCAGACTAGCCAAGGGAATTCATGAGAATATCTGCTGTGTGTTTGATGAGGGAAAATCACATGACGTTTTTTTAATTATCATATTTCTCATTTCTGCTCTGCTGTGAGTGAGTGTGACACATTAGAGAGGAAACGGCTTTGAATGTGTGTCCCGCCCCTGTGATCGGAGCTCAATATCAGAGCGCCTGTCAGTCCGACTGTGAATCCAACATCACTGTCCTTCAGTTTCTCTCATTCCCAGTGAAGATGACCACACACTCTGATCATCTGCTCTCTGCTGCTGCTCCTCAACGGTCAGACTCACTTTCACTGCATTCACTGCTTTACATGGACTTGATCATTAATGTCTTCTGGTGATTTTCTTCTTGTTGTGTTTCAGAGTGTAGAGGACAGATCAGCGTCACTCAGAGTCCCTCAATGACAGCTCCACCAGAACAAACCGTCAACATCAACTGTAAAACCAGCACAGATGTGTACAGTCTTTTTGGGACATACTATTTCAGCTGGTATTCACAGAAACCTGGAGAAGCTCCTAAACTCCTGATTGGTTATGTAAAGACCCTCCAGTCAGGAACTCCATCTAGATTCAGTGGCAGTGGATCTAACAGTGATTTCACTCTGACCATCAGTGGAGTCCAGACTGAAGATGCTGGACATTATTACTGTCAGAGTTACCATGAAATCAACAGTGGTGGTGTGTTCACACAGTGATAAAGAGTCGTACAAAACCTCCATCAGTCAGAGTCACAGTGACTGAACTGAAACTGCAGCTGCTCACACACACACACACACACACACACACACACACACACACACACACACACACACACACACACACACACACGTCTGCTCAAAGGAGGATGTGAAATATCATCGTCACACAAGCATCTGAAATAAAACCATCTAAATGAAGCTGCCACTCTTAATAATTATAGAGGTCAGAAAGAGATTTTGAGCTCTTATAGATCTGTCACACGTTTGAGATCTGAGTGATTTCAGTTTGCCCTAGTTGCCACTTTTATTAATAATATATCTTAATTCTCATAATACCCCCACGGTTATTTCATCTGAGTATCCCATCCTAACATGTCATTTGTATCCTATGCTCTGTATTGGTAGAGTTTTATATTAGCTTGTTTTAATTGCGTTCAGCCCTGACAAAACATTTTTAAACAGACCGGTGGTGCGTTGAACCTGTTCTGATGACGAGGTGCAACTATGGCAGCTGAGAAGGCCATTCTTTGTGTTCAGTTTTCAGAGTCTGATGAAACCGGTATAAATATGTGTTTAATTCTGCAAAATACACTCAATGTTACAGTCACTGCCCTTGCCATCCAGAATAAAAGAGTGAAGGGATTTGTGGAAACTGTGGTTCCTAATTATTGTGATCCAACATTTGCCTCAGATTTCAGGATGAAAAGACAAACATATGTCTTCTAACATCTTCAATTGTTGTGGACAGACTTCTAAGGCAGCATAACAGTTTAATAAAGCAAACTGGAGAGAGCTTTGGTGAGAACTAAACAAATATTGAATTACTACATTAGTCATTTTCTCTAAATTTGTCACATGCCTGTCCTGTCTCGTGTTGCACATGTGGTGTTTTGTCATGTTAGGCCATGTGCTCTGTCATTGTCAGATCCCACCCCTTGTTATCTCGTTATTGGTTTAATTTGCCCCACCTGTGTTCACTCATTCTCAGCTTGATTTCTCCCCTTTATAGACTCCTTGTGTTTGTCAGTCCTTATCGGATCGTTGTAATGTCTGCGTCTCCCGGTTTCCTGTGATTTCCCGTTGGTATGTGTTTGAGTTTATTTGTGTCTTTTGAGTATGTGTTTTGCCCTATTGTGGGTTTTTGGTTTGTGTTTGTTTTATTTTATAATAAATCACCGTCGTACTGCACTTGAGTCCTCGCACCTGTTTGTCCCTTGTATTACGTGACAGAACGATCCGACCACTTGAGGACTCAGCGGGACTTCATTGCTTCTCCCGATGGAGTTTGAGAAGGAACTGCAGGTGATGCGCTACCTGAGCAGGAAGTACATCCGGCAACAGGGACGGATGTGACAGTTTGCAGGACTGTTCCTCATGGAGGTGGACCATTTTAAACTCAATGAGGCAGAGTGGAAAGAGACTTTTAATCTCTGCCTCGACATGCCTCTCTGTCCAGGGGTGATGAAGAGGATGGGAGGTCTGGGATTTTGGGAATTTGTGGACCGCCTGGGCTCCAGCCCTTCCAAGGTTCCAGTCCTGGTGGTCCTTATACCGGTGGATCGTGTTCCAGTGGATCGTGTGTCAGTGGTCCCTGCTCCAGTGGACCTAAGACCGGTGGTCCCGAGGCGGAGGAGGAGAAAGGCTTCCTCCACGCCCGTTCGGTGGTCCCAGTTCCGGTGGTCCCAGTTCCGGTGGTCCCAGTGCCGGTGGTCCCTGTGCCGGTGGTCCCTGTGCGGTGTTCCGGTGAATGGTATTCGGTGGATCTCGTGCGGTGGATCCTGTCCCGTGGTCCGTAAGCAGAGGAGGAGAGGAAAGAGCGCTCCGTGGCGGTTCCGGTGGTCGCTGTTTCAGTGATCCCTGTTCGGTGGATCGGTGCCGGTGGTCCCAGTGCCGGTGGATTGTGTTCCGGCGATCCCAGTTCCAGTGGATCGTGTGCCGGTGGTCCCTGTCCCAGGGGTCCCTGTGCCGGTGGTCCCGGTTCCGGCGGCCTGCTCTGCCTGCACCGCAACGACGACCTGCTCTTCACGCGCCACCCCGGACGCTTGACTCTGCCCGTGCCGCCTGTCCCTCCCATCCCGCCATGGTCTGTCCCTCCCATCCCGCCCTGGTCTGTCCCTCCCATCCCGCCATGGTCTGTCCCTCCGTCTTGCCATGGTCTGTCCCTCCCGTCCCGCCATGGTCTGTCCCTCCCGTCCCGCCCTGGTCTGTCCCTCTCCCGTCTTGCCCTGGTCTGTCCCTCCCGTCTGTCCCTCCCGTCTTGCCCTGGTCTGTCCTCCTCCCGTCTTGCCCTGGTCTGTCCCTCCCGCCCCGCCCCTGGTCTGTCCCTCCCGTCCCGCCCCTGGTCTGTCCCTCCCGTCTTGCCCTGGTCTGTCCCTCCGTCTTGCCCTGGTCTGTCTTTCTTGCCCCGCCGTTGGCTGATGGAGGGACAGACCAGGGCAACATTTTTCCGATTAATATTATCAATAAATCACCTGTGATGATGACGTCATCGGAATGCGCACGTCAGAGGCTGTAAACACACGTGACACAGCGCGCTCATCATCAGGTGTGTTTTCTTCAGAACTGCATTGTGCACTGAAACAAACTGTTCTTCTCAAACTATCCCCTTTTGTTAGGAGTTAGTTTCGCTAGGCAGGAATAAAGCCTTTTCACTCTATTTCTCTTTCTCTCTAAGCGAAAGAATTGGAGAATCCAGCGAGATGAATCCCTGATTATGATGCGCATGCGCCGGTGCTTGTGTTTGAGAATGGCGAGAGCTCAGCACTGTGAGCTGTTTCTATTAAAGCGCTTCATATCGCGAGTCGATCTGGCTGAGGAGCCGGAGACGGGCTTTCCTTTCTCTCGTCCTCTCGTCCGCCGCTGAACATGGCGCTTCTTCAGAGCTGAGGACGGAGTCTCTCCTCAATAAAGTCACTGGGATCTCAGATCACGGGTCCGCTATACATGTAGCCTATATAATGCCAGGGAACTGAGCCGACGGAGATTCCCTTTCTCTCTTGTTCCTATGATCGCGTGCAAACGATTGTGTGTGTGTTTGCAAACTATGATTTTATGATTCTTTGTTGAAACTGCTCTAATATGGAAATGACTCTTCAGCCTTTCATCCAGACCGTTTTTACTTGACTGGTTGATATTTGGCTGCAAGAAATACTGAGAAATGATTTAAATAATCATCTGATTTGAAAAGTTATGTTTGTATTAATATATTGTCTGGCTGTTATATTTCTGAGGATGTAAATGGTGAAATAGCGTCTGGAGATGAAGCTCATGTGGAGTTACTCGAGGTGGTCACTCATGCAGTAGCCAGATTACAGGCCGTCCACACTCATACATTTTAGTTTAAAAGCGTATATTTTTCTCTCTGTTTTGGCCTTCCGTCCACACTGAGACTGTGTTTTTAGTCAACGAAAACAGCTTTCTGAAAACGCTCTCCAAAGCGGAAAAATGTGAAACGAAGTTTTCGTCGTAGTGTGGACTGTGAAAACTGAGGCTTTTGAAAACGATGATGCATTTTTAGTCATGTGTTGCAGTCATATGACCAATTCAGCCAAGAGTTTATACTCCTGTGTTACTCGCAGCAACACCTCCACCTCACTGTCGGCCCATTTAAATAAACTCAGTGCCTTTCCTCGACATTGCCGCGAGGTTTCAAAGAGCCGGAGAGTAAATAAACGCCTATCGGAAATGACGCGGGTCGAGCGTCTCAGGTTTTACTCATGCGCAGTACTAGCCTGACATCATCATACTCAGAGTCTAGTCAGAATATAATAGAGTATAATAATAGAGTCTGATACTGCTCCACTGGGCTGTGATTATGGGGTGAAAATGCCTCTGCACTCAATTGGATAGACTTACAACCAATCAGAGTAAGTGACGTATGTTGAGCGCATAGTTGTCAACAGAACTCAACCGCCGCACGCTGGAAGAAGAAGAAGAAGAAGACGAGTGTGAAGCGATCTTTGACGGTGTTGTTAAAAGAATTTAAGGATACCCGGAGTACTTACCAACACGACCATCATATTTGAGAGAGATAGTAAAGGTGAATGCATATACGAACAAGTTCTCCGTTTAGTAAATGAATTCAGCCCAAGCGTTCTTTGGTGGCGTGGATGATTACGTTACTGTTGATCATCTGTCCATCATCGTATTGATTGGTCCAAACGGCTCCTGTTCGAGCATAGTTGCTCCACAACGGATCAAGTCCAGACCGAACTTCCCGACCTCAAATGTTGTGGGCGGGGCTAAGTTCGGCTCACATCCAGGCTAGCGCAGTACGGGGATGTAAGCGTTTTCAGACGTTTCAGTGTGGATGAGCAACTTTTGGAAAGCGATAGTGTGGATGCAGAGTGTTTTTAGACAAACTCCATTTTCATATTTATCTGGATTAGTGTCGAGAGCCACAGTTAGACTGGCCATAGGAGTCCGTGGCGGTTTTCAAATAATCATCAAATAATTCCCAGCGATCATTGAATATTATTTTAGCTTGAAATGCCAATCCCTAATAAGTTTGAGACGCAGCAACAGAGACTGAACTGATACACTGACAGAAACTGCAGCTGCTCACACACACACACACACACACTGACACACACACACACACACACACACACACACTGACACACACACACACTGACACACACACACTCACACACACAGAGGACAAACACAGGAACTACACATGAGCTCAAAACTGACTTATGACTGAAATCAGCTCTATTAGACTGTGATCTGTCCTGACAGGTTTGACTCTAATATGCTTATTATTTTAGGCTCATAATAATGGCGTCATATGTTGTTTTGTATTTGCACATTAAACTACACTGTAAAGTCATTGTGTATCAGCAACATAAAGATGTTTTTGAGCAGTTTTTCAAGCGGCTCCTTCGTCTCAAGCTGATTATGAATTTATTACTCATAACTCATTTCTCATGAGCAGAAGTGAAAGTGTTCCAGTTCAGAGCGTTGAACCAATCAAAGAGTGAAACTGTGAGTTTGAGGTGTAAATCTCATTTGCATTGGCAGGTTTAGTGATTGTGATCCTCTCAGAATAGAGCAGCTCCGTCTCCAGTGACCATGTTCAAACCCCAAGAGCTTCATTTGACATTTCCTGCTAAATGCAGCTGTTCTCAACTATTACAATCAATCAAAAGCAGCTGAAACTTTAGTGCAGGACTTTGAATGAACGACACACTGATCAATGATGCAGTCCGACACAAATGTAAGGCGTTCAGAAGCTTTATTGAATGAACAGCAATGGCAGCACATTGACAGACGGCTTCAGTATTGAGCTGTAGATCACGTGACTGCTGTGAATCCTGCCGGACGCCGGATACGGCTCGTCTTCACTGGAGAAACATCAGCACTCGGAGCTCTTGAGGAACGAGGCCTCTTGAGCAGCTCCGTCATGTGTTACTCTGCAGGCAAGCGATCCGTGCCTTCCCAGCGTGCTTTGCTGAGGCTCAGGGCGCTGCTGCGGCTGTAGCGCCCGGCCCGCTCGCTCTCTGCGCTGGTCTGAACCCCTCGGTGACCTCTGACCGTCCAGCGTCCAGCTCACCGTCGCCCCTGTGGAGAGTAAGAGCTGAGCAGGCAGAGCAGTGCGGCTGAGCCTCCAGAGATCTGCAGAGAAGAGGCGGCAGCAGAGACACGGAGGGCTTCACGGAGGGCCCGGCTGCACACACACACACACACACACACACACACACACACGTCTGTGTTAGATGTCAGAGATGGTAATGCAGTAAAAATCATAACTTCATCTGAAATTCCACATCACTGCTTTCATTCATAATCCACATACAAACTATCCCAAATTCACTTTAGAAATATTCTCCATTAAAATAAAATATTCACCGCTACTAAATATATCAAGAACAATATATATGTATAAATAAATCAATCAGTTATCTGAAGCAGACATGATATACTGTAAAATTAATGCTAATTTGTTCTTTTCTGAATTGAGTAAAATGTTTAAACCAATTTTAATATTATTTGGGAACACTTTACAATAATGTTTCATGAGTTAACATTAGATAACTACTTTAGTCAACATGAACTAAGAATGAACAAAACTTCTACAGCATTTATTAATCTGAGCTCATGTTCATCTCAACATTTACTAATACATTATTAAAATCAGAAGTTGTATTTGTGAACATTAGTTAATGCGCTGTGAACTAACATGAACAAACAATCAACAGCTGGATTTTTATTAACGGACATTAACAAAGATTAATAAATACTGTAACAAATGTGTTGCTCATGTTTAGTTCATGTTGGTTAATACATTAACTAATGTTAACAAATGAGTTTGTGAAGCGTTTCCATTATTTGTGTTATGAACATAATCATCATTCAGGACACTTCCTCATAAACATAACTTAATAGTTTGAGAAATGATTCATTTGAACATGTTTATCAACTCAATTTCTTTTGATGATGTCACAGATGAAATTAAATTCATTTTGTCTGTTTTATCAAACTCGTGTGTCATGCACAAAATTAAATATATTAAGAAATAATTGCAAATATCATAAAATATTGTGATTAAATCAAATACAGTGAAATGTGAGCATACATTAGGTGTGAAGTTAAACATTAAAACGCCTGCTAATATGAAATATGCTTTGAAACATAAAAACACAGAATATCTGCAAATATTAGTCCGCTTTTCACAACACAGATTGCTTCAAAGCAGCTTTACAGTGATAACAGGAAAAAATGAATTTAGTTTTTGATGAAAAGATAAAGTATGTTTTTGATGAATTCATTTCTGTTGTAAAACTGATTTCAAAATGTAAAAACGCATGTAAAAATATATTGCACAAAATGAAAACAATAATGTAAATATCATTTATTATAAGTGTGAATCAAAGAAATAAAAGCGCATTTAAAAAAATAACACGATTTCATCTCATAAATGTCTTAGTGTGTGTTTTGGTCATAATTTACACCTTTTTTAAATCTAATTTCAGTTTTTATCTCATAATTAGGACTTTTAATCATAATTTAGAATTTTAAGTCACACTTTTACTTTAAATCCCAAAGTTTTGAATTTTTATCTCAGGATTTCAGAAGTCCTGATTGAACTGTTCATCTCACGGTGACTTAGCATGTCATATTTTGACTTTTTATCTAATAATGAGAACATTTAAAATCATATTTTCAACATTTTATCCTTTAATTATGACTTTATGATCATTTAAATGAGTTGATCAGTAATATAGATTAATATTTAGTGTCCCCAACTGAGCAAGCCAAATGCCAAATATAGCAAATATATTTCAAATATAGCAGACGATATTAAATAATCAAATACATCCGTTGGTGCGATCAATCAATAAAATAGAATTAAATATGACGATACACAAGATATGAAATGCAGCTTTTCAATAATACATTTTGTAATAAATTGAGAATATTGTAGCCAAATGCTCTTAAATAACATTAAACCTATTTCTTTAAAAACACATCATACATTATTAGAGAATTGAAGAGACTTACTGATGGTCAGTTTAGTTCCTCCACCGAAAGTGTACCACAGTGCTTCATTCTGTGAAAGCGTCGTACAAAAACCTCCGTCACACTCACATGAACACACACTCCAGCAGAGAGAGAGACGACACACACACACACACACACACACACACACACACACTGATATGAGACTCAACAGCAGCTCTTCTCGACATCACACATGGACTGATCCAGAAACACACACACACACACACACACACACACACACACACACACACACACTGATATGAGACTCAACAGCAGCTCTTCTCGACATCACACATGGACTGATCCAGAAACACACACACACACACACACACATGTTTGTCTTTAAATATAAATACTCATTGCATGAAATCTGAAATCATTTGTTTCATAATCAGGGCACTCATCACATTTACACTCATTCTGTTGACCTGCTTTATAATGAAATCTTCAGCCAGATTTAGATGGTCATTCCCTGTTGGATGACCTTTGACCTGTTGTACAGTCTCATGGATGATATAAATCTGCAGCACAGGTATTAAACGCTCTCAGCATCAAAGTCTGAATGAAACTGATCATTAAAACTGTGTTTAGAGGAGAAGATCTGCCCAAAATAACATGAAGTAAATCACGAGTGTGTTTCTGAAAATAGAAGTTTATTAGCAAAGATACTAAACGACAAACCAGTGTTTCTGCTGTCTTCAGGTAAATGATCTGGAGTGTGTTTGCATATTGATCAGATGCTTCAGTGTGTGAGAGTGTTTATAGTGCTGTGAGTTTAACACTTCATCACTGACACACACAACAATCTTCATCAACATGACCTTCATCATCATCTTCATCTGGACTCTCACAGCGTTTGCTCAAGGTTTGTGGAGCACAAGTTTGATATCAATTCATTTCTTCAAGTATATTGTCAAAGTTTTGAGTGTATTTTCTTCTTGTTGTGTTTCAGAGTGTAGAGGACAGATCAGCGTCACTCAGAGTCCCTCAATGACAGCTCCACCAGAACAAACCGTCAACATCAACTGTAAAACCAGCACAAATGTGTATTACAGTGGTGCTTATCATTTCTTAGCCTGGTACTCACAGAAACCCGGAGAAGCTCCTAAACTCCTGATTTATGCATCAGACCTCCTCCAGTCAGGAACTCCATCTAGATTCAGTGGCAGTGGATCTAACAGTGATTTCACTCTGACCATCAGTGGAGTCCAGACTGAAGATGCTGGACATTATTACTGTCAGAGTTTACACTGCAGAACAGATTCTGATGGTGATTGTGAGAGTGATATTGTGTTCACACAGTGATAAACACACACACAACATGTTTTCAAACACACAGATCTAAACCTTCTTCTACAAATGTTTCTCTCTCATAAACTTCAGCTAAAGTCAGCAGACCAAACACATCTGAAGCCAGACAAAATGGACCTGATGGACTTTCTAATCATTTATCTTTGGCCACTTTATGATTTCCGTATTTGGCAAATGTTTAAAGATTGTTCAGAGATTTGGGCTTTTCAAGAGAAACATTTAATATAAGTCCTTTCACATAAACAAAATAACTTAAATCAAATGTTGGTCTTCCCATTCCTTTGACAGTATACACCACAGATCAGAATAACAGAGAGTGAGAAAGCTCAAGTGAACCATCGAATCAAATGATCTTGAAGTTATTAAATCCACAATCTCTTTTATGGCTATTTTAAAAGATTACAGATGAGGTGAAAACAAACCAGATCTCATACTTCCGTTTGCATGGCCTACTTTCTGGTTTATGTTTTGTAATATTCAGTAGTTTCTCCACATCTTTAGATCAATACATTTCCATGACTTTTCCAGTCATCTGTCATTTCACTCACATAAAGGCAAGGCAAGTTTATTTATATAGCACATTTCATACACAATGGCAATTCAAAGTGCTTTACATAGAAAATGAAATTAATATAGTGATAAGGATTAAGAATACCACGTGTAAGACTTAAATGTCCCCACAAAGATGGCAATATCCAAAATCCTTGTCCTTGTGGGGACATTTTTGGTCCCCATGAGGAAAACATCTTATAAATCACACTAAGAGATGTTTTTGAAAATGTAAAAATGCAGCATGTCTCCTGTGATGGGTAGGTTTAGGGGCAGGGGCTGTGTGTGTGTGTGTGTGTGTGTGATGGGTAGGTTTAGGGGCAGGGGCAGTGTGTGTGTGTGTGTGTGTGTGTGTGTGTGTGTGTGTGTGTGTGTGTGTGTGTGTGTGTGTGTGATGGGTGGGTTTAGGGCAGGGGCAGTGTGTGTGTGTGTGTGTGTGTGTGTGTGTGTGTGTGTGTGTGTGTGTGTGTGTGTGTGTGTGTGTGTGTGTGTGTGTGTGTGTGTGTGTGTGTGTGTGTAATGGGTAGGTTTAGGGGCAGGGGCAGTGTGTGTGTGTGTGTGTGATGGGTAGGTTTAGGGGCAGGGGCAGTGTGTGTGTGTGTGTGTGTGTGTGTGTGTGTGTGTGTGATGGGTAGGTTTAGGGGCAGGGGCAGTGTAGGGGATAGAAAATACGGTTTGTACAGTATAAAATGCATTACGCCTATGGAATGTCCCCATAAAACATGGAAACACAACGTGTGTGTGTGTGTGTGTCTGTCTGCTATCTTCAGGTAAATTATCTGGAGTGTGTTTGCATATTGATCAGATGCTTCAGTGTGTGAGAGTGTTTATAGTGCTGTGAGTTTAACACTTCATCACTGACACACACAACAATCTTCATCAACATGACCTTCATCATCATCTTCATCTGGACTCTCACAGCGTTTGCTCAAGGTTTGTGGAGCACAAGTTTGATATCAATTCATTTCTTCAAGTATATTGTCAAAGTTTTGAGTGTATTTTCTTCTTGTTGTGTTTCAGAGTGTAGAGGACAGATCAGCGTCACTCAGAGTCCCTCAATGACAGCTCCACCAGAACAAACCGTCAACATCAACTGTAAAACCAGCACAGATGTGTACAGTTATTCTGGGATACACTTTTTCAACTGGTACTCACAAAAACCTGGAGAAGCTCCTAAACTCCTGATTTATTGGGCCAACAGACTCCAGTCAGGAACTCCATCTAGATTCAGTGGCAGTGGATCTAACAGTGATTTCACTCTGACCATCAGTGGAGTCCAGACTGAAGATGCTGGACATTATTACTGTCAGAGTTTCCACTGCAGAACAGATTCTGATGGTGATTGTGTGGGTGATCGTGTGTTCACACAGTGATAAAGAGTCATACAAAACCTCCGTCAGTCAGAGTCACAGTGACTGAACTGAAACTGCAGCTGCTCACACACACACACACACACACACACACACACACACACACACACACACACACACACACACACACACACACACACACATGTTTGTTTTTGTGAAATGTGGGGACATTCCATAGGCGTAATGCATTTTATACTGTACAAACCGTATTTTCTATCCCCCTACACTGCCCCTGCCCCTAAACCTACCCATCACACACACACACACACTCACACACACACACACACTGCCCCTGCCCCTAAACCTACCCATCACACACACACACACTCACACACACACACACACACACACACACACACACACACACACACACACACACACACACACACACACACACACACACACACACACACACACACACACACACACACACTGCCCCTGCCCCTAAACCTACCCATCACACACACACACACTCACACACACACACACACACACACACACACACACACACACACACACACACACACACACTCACACACACACACACACACTGCCCCTGCCCCTAAACCTACCCATCACACACACACACACACACACACACACACACACACACACACACACTGCCCCTGCCCCTAAACCTACCCATCACAGGAGACTGCACAGTTTACTTTCTGTGAAAAAACCTCATCCTGTGTGATTTATAAGCATTTTGAAAAGTGAGGACATGGGGAACGTCCTCATATTTCCCCCTCTTTTTGTAATACCTATGTCATACCCATGTCATTATACACATTTGTGTCCTGATATTTCACAAAAACATGCCCACACACACACACACACACACACACACACATGTTTGTTTTTGTGAAATGTGGGGACATTCCATAGGCGTAATGCATTTTATACTGTACAAACCGTATTTTCTATCCCCCTACACTGCCCCTGCCCCTAAACCTACCCATCACACACACACACACACTGCCCCTGCCCCTAAACCTACCCATCACACACACACACACACACACACACATGTTGTGTTTCCATGTTTTGTGGGGACATTCCATAGGCGTAATGCATTTTATACTGTACAAACCGTATTTTCTATCCCCCTACACTGCCCCTGCCCCTAAACCTACCCATCACAGGAGACATGCTGCATTTTTACTTTTCAAAAACATCACTTAGTGTGATTTATAAGATGTTTTCCTCATGGGGACCAAAAAAATGTCCCCACAAGGACAAAAATTTGGATATTGCCATCTTTGTGGGGACATTTTGTCCCCATACCGTAGGGATTACCAGTCCACACACACACACACACACACAGACACACACACTGCCCCTGTCCCTAAACCTACCCATCTCACACACACACACACACACACACACACTGCCCCTGCCCCTAAACCTACCCATCACACACACACACGCACACAAACACACACTGCCCCTGCCCCTAAACCTACCCATCACACACACACACACACACTGCCCCTGCTGCCCTAAACCTACCCATCACACACACACACACACACACACAAACACACACTGCCCCTGCCCCTAAACCTACCCATCACACACACACACACACACACACACACACACACACACACACTGCCCCTGCCCCTAAACCTACCCATCACACACACACACA
The DNA here is from genome assembly GCA_023029165.1 of Gobiocypris rarus. Classification (NCBI taxonomy): domain Eukaryota; kingdom Metazoa; phylum Chordata; class Actinopteri; order Cypriniformes; family Gobionidae; genus Gobiocypris; species Gobiocypris rarus. The sequence goes on from CM040924.1 coordinate 2,914,920, forward strand.
CACACACACACACACACACACACACTGCCCCTGCCCCTAAACCTACCCATCTCACACACACACACACACACACACTGCCCCTGCCCCTAAACCTACCCATCACACACACACACACACACACACTGCCCCTAAACCTACCCATCACACACACACACACACACACACACACACACACAAACACACACTGCCCCTGCCCCTAAACCTACCCATCACACACACACACACACACACACACACACACTGCCCTGCCCCTAAACCTACCCATCACACACACACACACACACACACACAAACACACACTGCCCCTGCCCCTAAACCTACCCATCACACACACACACACACACACACTGCCCCTGCCCCTAAACCTACCCATCACACACACACACACACACACACACACACACACACTGCCCCTGCCCCTAAACCTACCCATCACACACACACACACACACACACACACACACACTGCCCCTGCCCTAAACCTACCCATCACACACACACACACACACACACACACACACACACTGCCCCTGCCCCTAAACCTACCCATCACACACACACACACACACACACACACACTGCCCCTAAACCTACCCATCACAGGAGACTGCACAGTTTACTTTCTGTGATAAAAACCTCATCCTGTGTGATTTATAAGCATTTTGAAAAGTGAGTACATGGGAACGTCCTCATATTTCACCCTCTTTTGTAATACCTGTGTCATACCCATGTCATTATACACATTTGTGTCCTGATATTTCACAAAAACATGCCACACACACACACACACACACACACACACGTCTGCTCAAAGGAGGATGTGAAATATCATCACACAAGCATCTGAAATAAAACCATCTAAATGAAGCTCTTTTTGTAGATTATAGAGTTCAGAAATCAAAGCATTAGTTGACAAAGTCCTTTTAGACAGTCCTTTTTTTATTATTCTTATAATATCCTTTATGTAAAATAATAATTAATCTTCACTAAATCAAAGATAAAATCTGCGAATCCTCCAAAAACTTTGAATGATTTGACATTGGAAAAACAAATGTGCTCGAGCATAAATCATCAATATCAGAGTATCTCGACATTAATGATTTAACAGGGTAGATGGTATGCAACATTTTAACATGTATTTCTTTAGTTTTATTATTAATACAATATTTAAAGGGATTAACCGAGCATTCTTCCAATTAATATTATCAATAACAGAGTTTGGCTTAAATCACCTGTGATGATGGCGTCATCGGAATGCGCGTCAGAGGCTGTAAACACACGTGACACAGGTGCGCTCATCATCAGGTGTGTTTTCTTCAGAACTGCATAGACCTTTTTCACAAAAAACGGAAATACGTCATTGACGCGCAAGCGTTCTTCCGCTTCGCGCTTATACTCGGCAAAATGTATACCGGCAGTGTTTTCTCTGAGCCTTTTAAACCTGCCAAAGGTCACCTTTGCTGATGTGGCGAAAATAGTGGACGCAAATTCCTCCACCAAGACCAATAAACTGGACAAAGGCTACAAATTCTTCCACAAAGAATTTATCCACGATTACCAAGGTAAATAAAGCCAGTCGTTATAATGCTAGTTAGCGTTAGCATTTAGCGAACTACATAAATACCATGTTACGAAGAACATTAGTGTTAATTATGTCTGAAAATAAATCATATCACAGCGACATACATCTGTAGTTTGCATTTTTCTATAATGATTATGATATAATATAGTATAGCTGTTTGTTTCACAATTAGATACATACAATAAACGGTGCAATGTGTAGCACAAAGAATGATGTGTCTCAGGTTGCTCACCTCAAGATGCAGGATGGTAATGGCAGTTTGAGGCATTCTCACACCTATTACTGGCAGGTCCAGGGCCAGTTGGCTGTGTCTGGACTGGAATGGTGCGACTTTGTCACTGACACACTGACAACATTAACCGTAGAGAGTATGGCATGATAATCACTTTATTACAGAAATGAAGGAGAAGCTAGATTTGTTTTATTACAACACCTACATGGATGTGTACAATGAATCAAATTAAATAATTTGTATGTTTTATGTAATTTAATGTTAACTTTTAAAAAGGCTATTGTCTGTAGCACTTAGAGGAAGTTGTTTATTATTGATACAGGGTTCCTGATATAAATGTTCTTGATGCTGTGTTCAGGTATTGTGTGTTATCTTTTGTTATACCAAGAGATAAAGTATTTAAATCACATGGATTCAGTTTTTTTGTATTTGTACTTTTAAAAACCTGTTCCAGCTGTATTTATTTAACTCAAATTGTAAATAAGTTATTGGAAAATACATTCAAAAAGCTTCAAAAGTAGCTGTTCTATGAAATAAAAGGATTCACCATTTTGATCAAAGTTGTTTTTATTACTGATCCAATTTTTACTTTTCAATAACAAATTGTAAATATGAAGTACACAATGCAGGAACCTATTAACTATTTACATAACATTACAACATCATTTGATTAATTTATTCCTCAAGACAAAAAGGTCCCTGATAATTGGACAGGACACAACAGTTGAGCCACGTCTGATTCACGCTTCCAATCAGTGTAAATGGTACAGGGGAGTCCCAGATGTGGAAGGACTTCACTCTGGCTATCGCCTCTCCACTATAATCCTGAGGCGGGCAATGGCTTGAGTTTGTGCTGTTTCTTCCTTGCTGAATTGTGCTGAGTGCTTAAAAGGTGGAATAATCAGCTTTGCTCCAACTGCAGCGAGGAGGTTTTCAATAAGGAAGCCTTTATCTGCCATAACCTCGTCCCTGGCTCCAGTATGGGAAGGATTCCACACATTTTGGTGATCTCCTTATCTGAAATGCAGCCAGTGTAAAGAGGTGAGATGAATGTAATCAAACCACAGGGAGCTACTCCGATGAGGCCTTTCAGTGTTGTTCTGTTCTTGTAGTTGGAAAAGGTTTCTGACTGCAAGGTCAAGGATGAGGCAGTCTCCAGAGCAATTTCTGTGCAATCCAGAATGACTCTGACATTAGGACAATATTTCTGGAATTTCGTGGCATACTTAATTTGACCTTTTCCTTTGATCCAGATTTTGACTGAGGACAGCACGATTAAAAGATAATTAGCCCAGGTGATGGTAACCCTGCGGACAGTGGCAATACTCACATTAAACATGTCAGCAATTAGCTGCTCTTTCATGCCCACAACTCGGAAAGAGTACATCAAAAACTTGTCAATTAATGGCATGATGCGAGGTGGGCTGGGTTCAGGACAGGCTTCATCCCCGATCCTCTTTGCCTTGGTCCAGTACACCAGTCGAGAGGCAGATGGTGCGATAGACTCCCAAAAAATTCTAAACAAACCCTCAGATGGAAATTTAGTGTAGAATCTGATTTGGTCATCTGATGCACAATATCTACTGAAGAGGGTGGGAGATGTGACTTCCAAATCTTCAATGTAACCCAGGGCCTCATCCAGTGCTCCTGTAAAAAAAAACAAATATATTATATTAGTTAACAATACTTTAAATTGATTAATAATACTATTAAAAATATGCACTAATCATATTTTGTATTAATTGAAAAATTTAAATATAGCTTGCCTCACGTTTACAGACCTCTATGTGGTACATAAACAAAGGCTCATTAGATTTTGTTCCTTTAATAATAAAGTCTCCTTAACTCCCTTTTGAGTGGTGCTGTAACAATTAAAACTGTTTCTAACACTAAACACTGACCACCATAACCAGATAACAGGAATAATAAATTTTTTAATGTGTATTATCCCCAACTAAAATTTTAGACACCATAAATACCATTAGAGGATGCTGATGTATCACATTTTAAACCACTTAAAACATGTTGTTTTGCAAAGACTAACAATAAAAAGCTTCAAAATGGCAAGAAAACTTGCAAATGATGTGTACATTTTATATTTATAACACAACTGTAATGTTTAGACGTTATTTAAACCTTACCGGCGGGTGGGTGTGTCACATAATCGTGATCCATTTTAGCAGCTGCACCGTTGTCATCCGCCTGGGAGGGGACCAGCTGACGTTTGTTCACCCTTTCAAATACAGACTCCCTTTTGAGTGGTGCTGTAAAATTGTTCCAAGGGAAAAGGCTTGGGACAACACCACTTTTAAGGCGACTGATGGTTGTTCCACCGGAGTAATCCTCCTTGGCAAAGTGTCTGCTACAGACGTAAGTGCTGCCTTTCCTCACAGAGAAATTCGGCCCTTCTTCTCTTCTAACAGCACGAATCCACAAATTTCTTGTTGCTTGATCAGACGGAAATGAGTGAAAAGACAGGTATGGTTGTTTTTGGGTACAACACGAACAACCCGGGACACAACAAAACTCCTGCTTTTTGACTTGCATTTCCGCTACTACTACGTTAACCGGAAGTGTCTTTGCACGTCCTTAACTAACTTCCGGTTAAAAATGCGGAAGTGTGAAAAAGGTCTATTGTGCACTGAAACAAACTGTTCTTCTCAAACTATCCCCTTTTGTTAGGAGTTAGTTTCGCTAGGCAGGAATAAAGCCTTTTCACTCTATTTCTCTTTCTCTCTAAACGAAAGAATTGGAGAATCCAGCGCGAGATGAATCCCTGATTATGATGCGCATGCGCCGGTGCTTGTGTTTGAGAATGGCGAGAGCTCAGCACTGTGAGCTGTTTCTATTAAAGCGCTTCATATCGCGAGTCGATCTGGCTGAGGAGCCGGACACGGGCTTTCCCTTTCTCTAGTCCTCTCGTCCGCCGCTGAACATGGCGCTTCTTCAGAGCTGAGGACGGAGTCTCTCCTCAATAAAGTCACTGGGATCTCAGATCACGGGTCCGCTATACATGTAGCCTATATAATGCCAGGGAACTGAGCCACGGAGATTCCCTTTCTCTCTTGTTCCTATGATCGCGTGCAAACGATTGTGTGTGTTTGCAAACTATGATTTTATGATTCTTTGTTGAAACTGCTCTAATATGGAAATGACTCTTCCGCCTTTCATCCAGTACCGTTTTTACTTGACTGGTTGATATTTGGCGTAGAAATACTGAGAAATGATTTAAATAATCATCTGATTTGAAAAGTTATGTTTGTATTAATATATTGTCTGGCTGTTATATTTCTGAGGATTTAAATGGTGAAATAGCGTCTGGAGATGAAGCTCATGTGGAGTTACTCGAGGTGGTCACTCATGCAGTAGCCAGATTACAGGCCGTCCACACTCATACATTTTAGTTTAAAAGCGTATATTTTTCTCTCTGTTTTGGCCTTCCGTCCACACTGAGACTGTGTTTTAAGTCAACGAAAACAGCTTTCTGAAAACGCTCTCCAAAGCGGAAAAATGTGAAACCGCAGTTTTCGTGTCGTAGTGTGGACTGTGAAAACTGAGGCTTTTGAAAACGATGACGCATTTTTAGTCATGTGATGCAGTCATATGACCAATTCAAGAGTTTATACTCCTGTGTTACTCAACACCTCCACCTCACTGTCGGCCCATTTAAATAAACTCAGTGCCTTTCCTCGACATTGCCGCGACGTTTCAAAGAGCCGGAGAGTAAATAAACGCCATCGGAAATGACGCAGGTCAAGCGTCTCAGGTTTTACTCATGCGCAGTACTAGCCTGACATCATCATACTCAGAGTCTAGTCAGAATATAATAGAGTATAATAATAGAGTCTGATACTGCTCCACTGGGCTGTGATTATGGGGTGAAAATGCCTCTGCACTCAATTGGATAGACTTACAACCAATCAGAGTAAGTGGCGTATGTTGAGCGCATAGTTGTCAACAGAACTCAACCGCACACACGCTGGAAGAAGAAGAAGAAGAAGACGAGTGTGAACGATCTTTGCGGTGTTGTTAAAATAATAATTTAAGGATACCGGAGTACTTACCAACACGACCATCATATTTGAGAGAGATAGTAAAGGTGAATGCATATCTGAACAAGTTCTCCGTTTAGTAAACAAATTCAGCCCAAGCGTTCTTTGGTGCCGTGGATGATTACGTTACTGTTGATCATCTGTCCATCATCGTATTGATTGGTCCAAACGGCTCCTGTTCGAGCATAGTTGCTCCACAACGGATCAAGTCCAGACCGAACTTCCCGACCTCAAATGTTGTGGGCGGGCTAAGTTCGCTCACATCCAGGCTAGCGCAGTACGGGGATGTAAGCGCCAGACGCTTTCAGTGTGGATGAGCAACTTTTGGAAAACGATAGTGTGGATGCAGAGTGTTTTTAGACAAACTCCATTTTCATATTTATCTGGATTAGTGTCGACGGAGCCACAGTTAGACTGGCCATAGGAGTCCGTGTTTTCAAATAATCATCAAATAATTCCCAGCGATCATTGAATATTATTTTAGCTTGAAATGCCGATCCCTAATAAGCTTGGGACGCAGCAACAGAGACTGAACTGATACACTGACAGAAACTGCAGCTGCACACACACACACACACACTGACACACACACACACACACTGACACACACACACACACTGACACACACACACACACACACACACACACACACACACTGACACACACACACACACACACACACACACACACACACACACACACACACACACACACACACAGAGGACAAACACAGGAACTACACATGAGCTCAAACTGACTTATGACTGAAATCAGCTCTATTAGACTGTGATCTGTCCTGACAGACGGGTTTGACTCTAATATGCTTATTATTTTGGCTCATAATAATGCCGTCATATGTTGTTTTGTATTTGCACATTAAACTACACTGTAAAGTCATTGTGTATCAGCAACATAAAGATGTTTTTGAGCAGTTTTTCAAGCGGCTCCTTCTGTCTCAAGCTGATTATGAATTTATTACTCATAACTCATTTCTCATGAGCAGAAGTGAAAGTGTTCCAGTTCAGAGCGTTGAACCAATCAAAGAGTGAAACTGTGAGTTTGAGGTGTAAATCTCATTTGCATTGGCAGGTTTAGTGATTGTGATCCTCTCAGAATAGAGCAGCTCCGTCTCCAGTGACCATGTTCAAACCCCAAGAGCTTCATTTGACATTTCCTGCTAAATGCAGCTGTTCTCAACTATTACAATCAATCAAAAGCAGCTGAAACTTTAGTGCAGGACTTTGAATGAACGACACACTGATCAATGATGCAGTCCGACACAAATGTAAGGCGTTCAGAAGCTTTATTGAATGAACAGCAATGGCAGCACATTGACAGACGGCTTCAGTATTGAGCTGTAGATCACGTGACTGTGAATCCTGCCGGACGCCGGATACGGCTCGTCTTCACTGGAGAAACATCAGCACTCGGAGCTCTTGAGGAACGAGGCCTCTTGAGCAGCTCCGTCATGTGTTACTCTGCAGACGGGCGATCCGCGCCTTCCCAGCGTGCTTTGCTGAGGCTCAGGACGCTGCTGCGGCTGTAGCGCCCGGCCCGCTCGCCTCTGCGCTGGTCTGAACCCCTCGGTGACCTCTGACCCGTCCAGCGTCCAGCTCACCGTCGCCCCCTGTGGAGAGTAAGAGCTGAGCAGGCAGAGCAGTGCGGCTGAGCCTCCAGAGATCTGCAGAGAAGAGGGCGGCAGCAGAGACACGGAGGGCTTCACGGAGGGCCCGGCTGCACACACACACACACACACACGACATTAACGCCTGTGTTAGATGTCAGAGATGGTAATGCAGTAAAAATCATAACTTCATCTGAAATTCCACATCACTGCTTTCATTCATAATCCACATACAAACTATCCCAAATTCACTTTAGAAATATTCTCCATTAAAATAAAATATTCACCGCTACTAAATATATCAAGAACAATATATATGTATAAATAAATCAATCAGTTATCTGAAGCAGACATGATATACTGTAAAATTAATGCTAATTTGTTCTTTTCTGAATTGAGTAAAATGTTTAAACCAATTTTAATATTATTTGGGGAACACTTTACAATAATGTTTCATGAGTTAACATTAGATAACTACTTTAGTCAACATGAACTAAGAATGAACAAAACTTCTACAGCATTTATTAATCTGAGCTCATGTTCATCTCAACATTTACTAATACATTATTAAAATCAGAAGTTGTATTTGTGAACATTAGTTAATGCGCTGTGAACTAACATGAACAAACAATCAACAGCTGGATTTTTATTAACGGACATTAACAAAGATTAATAAATACTGTAACAAATGTGTTGCTCATGTTTAGTTCATGTTGGTTAATACATTAACTAATGTTAACAAATGAGTTTGTGAAGCGTTTCCATTATTTGTGTTTTGAACATAATCATCATTCAGGACACTTCCTCATAAACATAACTTAATAGTTTGAGAAATGATTCATTTGAACATGTTTATCAACTCAATTTCTTTTGATGATGTCACAGATGAAATTAAATTCATTTTGTCTGTTTTATCAAACTCGTGTGTCATGCACAAAATTAAATATATTAAGAAATAATTGCAAATATCATAAAATATTGTGATTAAATCAAATACAGTGAAATGTGAGCATACATTAGGTGTGAAGTTAAACATTAAAACGCCTGCTAATATGAAATATGCTTTGAAACATAAAAACACAGAATATCTGCAAATATTAGTCCGCTTTTCACAACACAGATTGCTTCAAAGCAGCTTTACAGTGATAACAGGAAAAAATGAATTTAGTTTTTGATGAAAAGATAAAGTATGTTTTTGATGAATTCATTTCTGTTGTAAAAACTGATTTCAAAATGTAAAAACGCATGTAAAAAATATATTGCACAAAATGAAAACAATAATGTAAATATCATTATTATAAGTGTGAATCAAAGAAATAAAAGCTCATTTAAAAAAATAACGCATAATTTACACCTTTTTAAACTAATTTCATCTTTCAACTAGTTTTTATCTCATAATTAGGACTTTTAATCATAATTTAGATTTTTAAGTCATACTTTTTACTTTAAATCCCAAAGTTTTGAATTTTTATCTCAGAATTTCAGAAGTCCTGATTGAACTGTTCATCTCACGGTGACTTAGCATGTCATATTTTGACTTTTTATCTAATAATGAGAACATTTAAAATCATATTTTCAACATTTTATCCCTTAATTATGACTTTATGATCATTTAAATGAGTTGATCAGTAATATAGATTAATATTTAGTGTCCCAACTGAGCAAGCCAAAAGCCAAATATAGCAAATATATTTCAAATATAGCAGACGATATTAAATAATCAAATACATCCGTTGGTGCGATCAATCAATAAAATAGAATTAAATATGACGATACACAAGATATGAAATGCAGCTTTTCAATAATACATTTTGTAATAAATTGAGAATATTGTAGCCAAATGCTCTTAAATAACATTAAACCTATTTCTTTAAAAACACATCATACATTATTAGAGAATTGAAGAGACTTACTGATGGTCAGTTTAGTTCCTCCACCGAAAGTCCACCACAGTGCTTCATACTGTGAAAGCGTCGTACAAAAACCTCCGTCACACTCACATGAACACACACTCCAGCAGAGAGAGACGACACACACACACACACACACACACACACACACACAGTGATATAACTGCAGCTCTTCTCAACATCACATATGGACTGATCCAGAAACACACACACACTCACACACACACACACACACACACACACACATGTTTGTCTTTAAATATAAATACTCATTGCATGAAATCTGAAATCATTTGTTTCATAATCAGTCCCAAACGCATTCATCACATATACACTCATTCTGTTGACCTGCTTTATAATGAAATCTTCAGCCAGATTTAGATGGTCATTCCCTGTTGGATGACCTTTGACCTGTTGGACAGTCTCATGGATGATATAAATCTGCAGCACGGGTATTAAACGCTCTCAGCATCAAAGTCTGAATGAAACTGATCATTAAAACTGTGTTTAGAGGGAGAAAATCTGCCCAAAATAACATGAAGTAACTCATGAGTGTGTTTCTGAAAATAGCAGATACTAAACGACAAACCAGTGTTTCTGCTGTCTTCAGGTAAATGATCTGGAGTGTGTTTGCATATTGATCAGATGCTTCAGTGTGTGAGAGTGTTTATAGTGCTGTGAGTTTAACACTTCATCACTGACACACACAACAATCTTCATCAACATGACCTTCATCATCATCTGGACACTCTTACACTGCTTTTTACAAGGTGAAGAGTTTATATTTCAAATAAAAATTTAAATTACATAATTTTAACACAGCTTAAAAATGTAAAATAATATATATTTTTATGGGCTGATGAATGATTTGTTTTTCAGGCTGTAGAGCTCAGATCACAGTGACTCAGACTTCAGTGAAAACTGCCACACCAGGAGAAACTGTTGAGATGAGCTGTAAACTCAGTAGAGATGCACCCTGCAGCCCGAGACCCTGTGTGTCCTGGTACTCACAGAAACCTGGAGAAGCTCCTAAACTCCTGATTTATTATGTAAGCAGCCGTCAGTCAGGAACTCCATCTAGATTCAGTGGCAGTGGATCTAACAGTGATTTCACTCTGACCATCAGTGGAGTCCAGACTGAAGATGCTGGACATTATTACTGTCAGAGTTTCCACTGCATAACAGATTCTGATGGTGATTGTGTGGGTGATTATGTGTTCACACAGTGATAAAGAGTCGTACAAAAACCTCCGTCAGTCAGAGTCACAGTGACTGAACTGAAACTGCAGCTGCTCACACACACACACACACACACACACACACACACACACACACACACACACACACACACACACACACACACGAGTGAGGATTTTAATGGATATTAAATTAAATAATCCATTTATGCCTTTAACCCTGAAAAATGTAGGAGACCTCTAAAGCATAAATAAATGTTTTGTTTTTTTACATTTTAGTAAGTTTTTAGGGAATGTTGTAATATTGCAGCGTTGGGCAGAATTTCAGTGATTTCACTCACTGTCTGAACAAATGTAGAGACTATCTAAGGGTTCATTTGCAGGGTGTAATCATTATATTAGTATAGTGCACACAATATTAATAATTGGAAGTCATATTTTTATGAAAATAATTTATTATAAAAATATGTTTACATTTACAAAACCTGATGAGCTGAATGAAAACATTGGCATTTCTGTGATTTATCTCTGTTCATAGTCATATTCAGATATGATAGTCCCAAAGGCAGCTCTTGCAGACGGTGTGTCGGTGTAGCCTTTACCAGTGTCTGCAGCCCTCTATTGTGTTCATATCTCCTGACACAACTTTCAGAAATACTCCAGTGGTGTGTGAAGGCAGACGGCATTATTAGTGATCTCCTGACCTGAGAAATCAGTGTTGGGACTGATCCTTCATCAGCCAGCGAGACCCGTCCACGGGCATGGGCTGTGTTCTTGAGTGACTTGATTTTGTTGGCATGATGTTCACATATTCATCAGATTGCTGCTCAATGGGTTGTTTATTTCACTTTTCCAGTTCAGAGGCATCTCCACATTCATCTTCTTAACTCGTATCAGAATCCATTTTTAAAATCTCTGTTCCCATTTTGGACACCATTTTTTTTTTTTTTTGCTGCATCATGAAATAAATCAGAATCTGGTTTTGAGGTAAATAAGTGTTAATAAATACATTTATTACGAGTTTATAACGTGAGTAAAAAAAGGCTCACTATTTGTCAGGTATTGCGTTAAAGTGACCCTTTTTATTCATGCAGTTATAACTGCTTATCAATGATTTATAATGCATTTGTAAATGAGTTATTAGTCATTAATAAACACATTTATAAATCCTTTACTCAGGGAACCTTAATGTAAAGTGTCACCACATTTTGTACATGCTAAATACTTTAACAATCTTTATATTATTACATGTATCAGAATCCATTTTTAAAATCACTGTTCCCATTTGGGACGCCATCAATGACATCATACAGTCTTTCCTGACCGGTTATTTTCCATATTCCATGTGATGATACTTAAACATTGTAAAGAATTCACACATTGCACAAAACCGCACAATACTGTCTAGAGAGCTCATTGTTCCTCGACTATCATGAATTTAACGTCCCACTTCCCAGAGCATTATCCCGTCCCTCCTGCAGGACGCAGATATTTGGGGAACCAAGCAAAGCCTAGAAAAGAAATCAGGACCAGTGACGTATGTTTCATAAATTCATAAGCTGCAGATTGTTTCAAATACTACACAAACACTTTCAAAACTCAAAGAAATACTGTATTCCTCAATTCAACTTATTATTTAATAATAATGACATTTAGATTAAAACTCAAAATTGAAACAACGATATTTAAAACTTGTAAATGATCAAAAACATTGTTTCTATTAATTTGACATGAAACGGGTGAGAAGTAAAATGTAATGTGCAGAGGCAGAGTTTGCTACCGCTTTCCCCGGTGTAAAATCACAACATTGGCATCACAAGCTCAACATTCAATATGAATAAAGCATTCAACCGTCACCTTAATATCTGCATGATCTAGACATATTACTAAATACATCAACAATATTTTGGCCATTTTACTGGAATGTTGATTTCTCCAGTCCTGTAAAACCACATGATGTGCTTCAAGTCAAGGTCGCAGGTTGTGTGAGTTCATGGTGAAAAGGCCCATTCACGAAATATTCCATCCAATAGCATTGCAGGGCTGAACAATAGCACACATTAGTTGTGTAAATGTGATCTTAGAGAGAATAAAAACTTCTGCATGTTTATTTTAGTAGAGCTAAACTTGATGTTACAGGGTTAAAACAGATTTACTAAATCAATCAATTTTAAGTTTAATTGTTGTCTTAAATTTTCTGAATTTTCTGAAGCTGGTCTTGTAGATACAGTCAGAAGCAGAAGATCAATTATTATGAAGATGCATTCACTGTATTGTGTGTGTGTGTGTGTGTGTGTGTGTGTGTGTGTGTGTGTGTGTGTGTGTGTGTGTGTGTGTGTGTGTGTGTGTGTGTGTGTGTGTGTGTGTGTGTGTGTGTGTGTGTGTGTGTGTGTGTGTGTGTGTGTGTGTGTGTGGACTGGTAATCCCTACGGTATGGGGACAAAATGTCCCCACAAAGATGGCAATATCCAAATTTTTGTCCTTGTGGGGACATTTTTTGGTCCCCATGAGGAAAACATCTTATAAATCACACTAAGTGATGTTTTTGAAAAAGTAAAATGCAGCATGTCTCCTGTGATGGGTAGGTTTAGGGGCAGCAGTGTGTGTGTGTGTGTGTGTGTGTGTGTGTGTGTGTGTGTGTGTGTGTGTGTGTGTGTGTGTGTGTGTGTGTGTGTGTGTGTGTGTGTGTGTGTGTGTGTGTGTGTGTGTGTGTGTGTGTGTGTGTGTGATGGGTAGGTTTAGGGCAGGGGCAGTGTAGGGGATAGAAAATACGGTTTGTACAGTATAAAATGCATTGCGCCTATGGAATGTCCCCATAAACATGGAAACACAACATGTGTGTGTGTGTGTTTGTGTGTGTGTGTGTGGACTGGTAATCCCTACGTTATGGGGACAAAATGTCCCCACAAAGATGGCAATATCCAAAATCCTTGTCCTTGTGGGGACATTTTTTGGTCCCCATGAAGAAAACATCTTATAAATCACACTAAGTGATGTTTTTGAAAATGTAAAAATGCAGCATGTCTCCTGTGATGGGTAGGTTTAGGGGCAGGGGCAGTGTAGGGGGATAGAAAATACGGTTTGTACAGTATAAAATGCATTACGCCTATGGAATGTCCCCATAAAACATGGAAACACAACATGTGTGTGTGTGTGTGTGTGTGTGTGTGTGTGTGTGTGTGTGTGTGTGTGTGTGTGTTAATGAGTGACTGTCTTCAGGTAAATGATCTGGAGTGTGTTTGCATATTGATCAGATGCTTCAGTGTGTGAGAGTGTTTATAGTGCTGTGAGTTTAACACTTCATCACTGACACACACAACAATCTTCATCAACATGACCTTCATCATCATCTTCATCTGACTCTCACAGCGTTTGCTCAAGGTTTGTGGAGCACAAGTTTGATATCAATTCATTTCTTCAAGTATATTGTCAAAGTTTTGAGTGTATTTTCTTCTTGTTGTGTTTCAGAGTGTAGAGGACAGATCAGCGTCACTCAGAGTCCCTCAATGACAGCTCCAGCAGAACAAACCGTCAACATCAACTGTAAAACCAGCAGAAATGTGTACAGATATAATGATGGGGATGAAGCTTTATTCTGGTACTCACAGAAACCTGGAGAAGCTCCTAAACTCCTGATGCGACACGCAAAAACTCGAGTCAGAACTCCATCTAGATTCAGTGGCAGTGGATCTAACAGTGATTTCACTCTGACCATCAGTGGAGTCCAGACTGAAGATGCTGGACATTATTACTGTCAGAGTTTCCACTGCAGAACAGATTCTGATGGTGATTGTGTGGGTGATCGTGTGTTCACACAGTGATAAAGAGTCGCACAAAAACCTCTGTCAGTCAGGAGTCACAGTGACTGAACTGAACTGCAGCTGCTCACACACACACACACACACACACACACACACACACACACACACACACACACACACACACAACATGTTTTCAAACACAGATCTAAACCTTCTTCTACAAATGTTTTCTCTCTCATAAACTTCAGCTAAAGTCAGCAGACCAAACACATCTGAAGCCAGACAAAATGGACCTGATGGATTTTCTAATAATTTATCTTTGGCCACTTTATGATTTCTGTATTTGGCATATGTTTAAAGATTGTTCAGAGATTTTGGCTTTTCAAAGAGAAACATTTAATATAAGTCCTTTCACATAAACAAAATAACTTAAATCAAATGTTGGTCTTCCCATTCCTTTGACAGTATACACCACAGATCAGAATAACAGAGAGTGAGAAAGCTCAAGTGAACCATCGAATCAAATGATCTGGAAGTTATTAAATCCACAATCTCTTTTATGGCTATTTTAAAAGATTACAGATGAGGTGAAAACAAACCAGATCTCATACTTCCGTTTGCATGGCCTACTTTCTGGTTTATGTTTTGTAATATTCAGTAGTTTCTCCACATCTTTAGATCAATACATTTCCATGACTTTTCCAGTCATCTGTCATTTCACTCA
>CM040924.1:2935000-3027500 GCA_023029165.1 Gobiocypris rarus
TGGAAATAACTCTTCAGCCTTTCATCCAGACCGTTTTTACTTGACTGGTTGATACTTGGCGGCAAGAAATACTGAGAAATGATTTAAATACTGATTTGAAAAGTTATGTTTGTATTAATATATTGTCTGGCTGTTATATTTCTGAGGATTTAAATGGTGAAATAGCGTCTGGAGATGAAGCTCATGTGGAGTTACTCGAGGTGGTCACTCATGCAGTAGCCAGATTACAGGCCGTCCACACTCATACATTTTAGTTTAAAAGCGTATATTTTTCTCTCTGTTTTGGCCTTCCGTCCACACTGAGACTGTTTTAAGTCAACGAAAACAGCTTTCTGAAAACACTCTCAAAGCGGAAAAATGTGAAACGCAGTTTTCGTGTCGTAGTGTGGACTGTGAAAACTGAGGCTTTTGAAAACGATGATGCATTTTTAGTCATGTGATGCAGTCATATGACCAATTCAGCCAAGAGTTTATACTCCTGTGTTACTGCAGCAACACCTCCACCTCACTGTCGGCCCATTTAAATAAACTCAGTGCCTTTCCTCGACATTGCCGCGACGCTTTCAAAGAGCCGGAGAGTAAATAAACGCCTATCGGAAATGACGCAGGTCGGCGTCCTCAGGTTTTACTCATGCGCAGTACTAGCCTGACATCATCATACTCAGAGTCTAGTCAGAATATAATAGAGTATAATAATAGAGTCTGATACTGCTCCACTGGGCTGTGATTATGGGGTGAAAATGCCTCTGCACTCAATTGGATAGACTTACAACCAATCAGAGTAAGTGACGTATGTTGAGCGACGCATAGTTGTCAACAGAACTCAACCGCACACACGCTGGAAGAAGAAGAAGAAGAAGATGAGTGTGAACGATCTTTGCCGGTGTTGTTAAAATAATTTAAGGATACCCGGAGTACTTACCAACACGATCATCATATTTGAGAGAGATAGTAAAGGTGAATGCATATATGAACAAGTTCTCCGCTTAGTAAACAAATTCAGCCCAAGCGCTTCTTTGGTGCCGTGGATGATTACGTTACTGTTGATCATCTGTCCATCATCGTATTGATTGGTCCAAACGGCTCCTGGTCGAGCATAGTTGCTCCACAACGGATCAAGTCCAGACCGAACTTCCCGACCTCAAATGTTGTGGGCGGGCTAAGTTCGCTCACATCCAGGCTAGCGCAGTACGGGGATGTAAGCGTTTCAGACGTTTCAGTGTGGATGAGCAACTTTTGGAAAACGATAGTGTGGATGCAGAGTGTTTTTAGACAAACTCCATTTTCATATTTATCTGGATCATTTCGAAAGCCACAGTTAGACTGGCCATAGGAGTCCGTGGCGGTTTTCAAATAATAAAATAGGGCGGCAGTGGCTCAGTGGTTCATGTAGATTGTCTACAAACCAGAAGGTTGGTGGTTCGATCCCCAGTTCCATCAGACCAAGTGTCGAGATGTCCTGCTCCCGACGAGCTGGATGGCTGACACCGCCGTCGGTGTATGAATGAGTGTATCAATGGGTGAATGTGAGGCAACATGTAAAGCGCTTTGGATGGCCATAGGTCTGTTGAAAGTGCTATATAAATGCAGTCCATTTACCATTTAATAATCAAATAATTCCCAGCGATCATTGAATATTATTTTAGCTTGAAATGCCGATCCCTAATAAGTAGATGAATTGGGACGCAGCAACAGAGACTGAACTGATACACTGACAGAAACTGCAGCTGCTCACACACACACACACACACTCACACACACACACACACACACACACACACACACACACACACACACACACACACTCACACACAGAGGACAAACACAGGAACTACACATGAGCTCAAAACTGACTTATGACTGAAATCAGCTCTATTAGACTGTGATCTGTCCTGACAGACGGGTTTGACTCTAATATGCTTATTATTTTGGCTCATAATAATGGCGTCATATGTTGTTTTGTATTTGCACATTAAACTACACTGTAAAGTCATTGTGTATCAGCAACATAAAGATGTTTTTGAGCAGTTTTTCAAGCGGCTCCTTCATCTCAAGCTGATTATGAATTTATTACTCATAACTCATTTCTCATGAGCAGAAGTGAAAGTGTTCCAGTTCAGAGCGTTGAACCAATCAAAGAGTGAAACTGTGAGTTTGAGGTGTAAATCTCATTTGCATTGGCAGGTTTAGTGATTGTGATCCTCTCAGAATAGAGCAGCTCCGTCTCCAGTGACCATGTTCAAACCCCAAGAGCTTCATTTGACATTTCCTGCTAAATGCAGCTGTTCTCAACTATTACAATCAATCAAAAGCAGCTGAAACTTTAGTGCAGGACTTTGAATGAACGACACACTGATCAATGATGCAGTCCGACACAAATGTAAGGCGTCAGAAGCTTTATTGAATGAACAGCAATGGCAGCACATTGACAGACGGCTTCAGTATTGAGCTGTAGATCACGTGACTGCTGTGAATCCTGCCGGACGCCGGATACGGCTCGCCTTCACTGGAGAAACATCAGCACTCGGAGCTCTTGAGGAACGAGGCCTCTTGAGCAGCTCCGTCATGTGTTACTCTGCAGACGGCGATCCGCGCCTTCCCAGCGTGCTTTGCTGAGGCTCAGGACGCTGCTGCGGCTGTAGCGCCCGGCCCGCCGCTCTCTGCGCTGGTCTGAACCCCTCGGTGACCTCTGACCCGTCCCAGCGTCCAGCTCACCGTCGCCCCTGTGGAGAGTAAGAGCTGAGCAGGCAGAGCAGTGCGGCTGAGCCTCCAGAGATCTGCAGAGAAGAGGGCGGCAGCAGAGACACGGAGGGCTTCACGGAGGGCCCGGCTGCACACACACACACACACACAACATTAACGTCTGTGTTAGATGTCAGAGATGGTAATGCAGTAAAATCATAACTTCATCTGAAATTCCACATCACTGCTTTCATTCATAATCCACATACAAACTATCCCAAATTCACTTTAGAAATATTCTCCATTAAAATAAAATATTCACCACTACTAAATATATCAAGAACAATATATATGTATAAATCAATCAATCAGTTATCTGAAGCAGACATGATATACTGTAAAATTAATGCTAATTTGTTCTTTTCTGAATTGAGTAAAATGTTTAAACCAATTTTAATATTATTTGGGGAACACTTTACAATAATGTTTCATGAGTTAACATTAGATAACTACTTTAGTCAACATGAACTAAGAATGAACAAAACTTCTACAGCATTTATTAATCTGAGCTCATGTTCATCTCAACATTTACTAATACATTATTAAAATCAGAAGTTGTATTTGTGAACATTAGTTAATGCGCTGTGAACTAACATGAACAAACAATCAACAGCTGGATTTTTATTAACGGACATTAACAAAGATTAATAAATACTGTAACAAATGTGTTGCTCATGTTTAGTTCATGTTGGTTAATACATTAACTAATGTTAACAAATGAGTTTGTGAAGCGCTTTCCATTATTTGTGTTTTGAACATAATCATCATTCAGGACACTTCCTCATAAACATAACTTAATAGTTTGAGAAATGATTCATTTGAACATGTTTATCAACTCAATTTCTTTTTGATGATGTCACAGATGAAATTAAATTCATTTTGTCTGTTTTATCAAACTCGTGTGTCATGCACAAAATTAAATATATTAAGAAATAATTGCAAATATCATAAAATATTGTGATTAAATTAAATACAGTGAAATGTGAGCATACATTAGGTGTGAAGTTAAACATTAAAACGCCTGCTAATATGAAATATGCTTTGAAACATAAAAACACAGAATATCTGCAAATATTAGTCCGCTTTTCACAACACAGATTGCTTCAAAGCAGCTTTACAGTGATAACAGGAAAAAATGAATTTAGTTTTTGATGAAAAGATAAAGTATGTTTTTGATGAATTCATTTCTGTTGTAAAACTGATTTCAAAATGTAAAAACGCATGTAAAAATATATTGCACAAAATGAAAACAATAATGTAAATATCATTATTATAAGTGTGAATCAAAGAAATAAAAGCGCATTAAAAATAACGCATGATTTCATCTCTTAAATGTCTTAGTGTGTGTTTTGGTCATAATTTACACCTTTTTTAATCTAATTTCAGTTTTTATCTCATAATTAGGACTTTTAATCATAATTTAGATTTTTAAGTCATACTTTTACTTTAAATCCCAAAGTTTTGAATTTTTATCTCAGAATTTCAGAAGTCCTGATTGAACTGTTCATCTCACGGTGACTTAGCATGTCATATTTTGACTTTAAAATTTAAAATCATACTTTCAACATTTTATCCCTTAATTATGACTTTATGATCATTTAATATAGCAAATATATTTCAAATATAGCAGACGATATTAAATAATCAAATACATCCGTTGGTTCGATCGATCAATAAAATAGAATTAAATATGACGATAACACAAGATATGAAATGCAGCTTTTCAATAATACATTTTTGTAATAAATTGAGAATATTGTAGCCAAATGCTCTTAAATAACATTAAACCTATTTCTTTAAAAACACATCATACATTATTAGAGAATTGAAGAGACTTACTGATGGTCAGTTTAGTTCCTCCACCGAAAGTCCACCACAGTGCTTCATTCTGTGAAAGCGTCAGTACAAAACCTCCGTCACACTCACATGAACACACACTCCAGCAGAGAGAGAGAGACGACACACACACACACACACTGATATGAGACTCAACAGCAGCTCTTCTCAACATCACACATGGACTGATCCAGAAACACACACACACACACACACACACACACACACACACACACACACACACACACACACACACACACACACACACACACACACACACACACAGGTTCATCTTTAAAAATAAATACTCATTGCATGAAATCTGAAATCATTTGTTTCATAATCAGGCAAACGCACTCATCACATTTACACTCATTCTGTTGACCTGCTTTATAATGAAATCTTCAGCCAGATTTAGATGGTCATTCCTGTTGGATGACCTTTGACCTGTTGTACAGTCTCATGGATGATATAAATCTGCAGCACAGGTATTAAACGCTCTCAGCATCAAAGTCTGAATGAAACTGATCATTAAAACTGTGTTTAGAGGAGAAGATCTGCCCAAAATAACATGAAGTAAATCACGAGTGTGTTTCTGAAAATAGAAGTTTATTAGCAAAGATACTAAACGACAAACCAGTGTTTCTGCTGTCTTCAGGTAAATGATCTGGAGTGTGTTTGCATATTGATCAGATGCTTCAGTGTGTGAGAGTGTTTATAGTGCTGTGAGTTTAACACTTCATCACTGACACACACAACAATCTTCATCAACATGACCTTCATCATCATCTTCATCTGGACTCTCACAGCGTTTGCTCAAGGTTTGTGGAGCACAAGTTTGATATCAATTCATTTCTTCAAGTATATTGTCAAAGTTTTGAGTGTATTTTCTTCTTGTTGTGTTTCAGAGTGTAGAGGACAGATCAGCGTCACTCAGAGTCCCTCAATGACAGCTCCACCAGAACAAACCGTCAACATCAACTGTAAAACCAGCACAGATGTGCGCAGATATTCTGGGATACACTTTTTCAACTGGTACTCACAGAAACCCGGAGAAGCTCCTAAACTCCTGATTTATTACACAACCACCCTCGAGTCAGGAACTCCATCTAGATTCAGTGGCAGTGGATCTAACAGTGATTTCACTCTGACCATCAGTGGAGTCCAGACTGAAGATGCTGGACATTATTACTGTCAGAGTTTCCACTGCAGAACAAATTTTGATGATGATTGTGAGGGTGATCGTGTGTTCACACAGTGATAAAGAGTCGTACAAAAACCTCCGTCAGTCAGAGTCACAGTGACTGAACTGAAACTGCAGCTGCTCACACACACACACACACACACACACACACACACACACACACACACACACACACACACACACACACACACACACACACTGAGGATTTTAATGGATATTAAATTAAATAATAAATTTATGCCCTTAACCCTGAAAGACCCTCCCAAAAATGTAGGAGACCTCTAAAGCATAAATAAATGTTTTTTTTACATTTTAGTAAGTTTTTAGGGAATGTTGTAATATTGTAGTGTTGGGCTGAATTTCAGTGATTTCACTCACTGTCTGAACAAATGTAGAGACTATCTAAGGGTTCATTTGCAGGGTGTAATCATTATATTAGTATAGTGCACACAATATTAATAATTGGACAAGTCATATTTTTATGAGAAATAATTTATTATTAAAAATATGTTCAGATTACATTTACAAAACCTGATGAGCTGAATGAAAACATTGGCATTTCTGTGATTTATCTCTGTTCATAGTCATATTCAGATATGATAGTCCCATAGGCAGCTCTTGCAGACGGTGTGTCGGTGTAGCCTTTACCAGTGTCTGCAGCGTCCTCTATTGTGTTCATATCTCCTGACACAACTTTCAGAAATACTCCAGTGGTGTGTGAAGGCAGACGGCATTATTAGTGATCTCCTGACCTGAGAAATCAGTGTTGGGACTGATCCTTCATCAGCCAGCGAGACCCGCCACGGGGCATGGGCTGTGTTCTTGAGTGACTTGATTTTGTTGGCATGATGTTCACATATTCATCAGATTGCTGCTCAATGGGTTGTTTATTTCACTTTTCCAGTTCAGAGGCATCTCCACATTCATCTTCTTAACTCGTATCAGAATCCATTTTTAAAATCTCTGTTCCCATTTTGGACACCATTTTTTTTTTTTTTGCTGCATCATGAAATAAATCAGGAATCTGGTTTTGAGGTAAATAAGTGTAAATAAATACATTTATTACGAGTTTATAACGTATGAGTAAAAAAAGGCTCACTATTTGTCAGGTATTGCGTTAAAGTGACCCTTTTTATTCATGCAGTTATAACTGCTTATCAATGATTTATAATGCATTTGTAAATGAGTTATTAGTCATTAATAAACACATTTATAAATCCTTTACTCAGGGAACCTTAATGTAAAGTGTCACCACATTTTGTACATGCTAAATACTTTAACAATCTTTATATTATTACATGATTAGAACTACGGATGCAGCGTTTATGGAAGTTGTCCTCTGTATTTTACAAATAACATAAATTAAAAGATATAACAGCTTCTCTTGCCAATTCCTTGAGCTCAGGCAGTTTGGCGTGACATTACAAAGTCGTGAGTCGTGGTTTGAAGTCGTGACTTACGGGCTCAAAAACCTGCCGAACGCAGGATAACTGTGTCTTTACAGCGCTGATGTTTCACTGCATGGCTTTAGTAAATCCTGACAGTAGTTTTTACGCCAAAGGGGGTTAGCAAGCTGTTAGTAAATCTGGCCCTTAGCGTTGTCAGGCTTTTATTTGAGCTTGTTGGATAAAACGGAGTTGCACACTCGGGTTTATGGTTCCAGAGGCTGGCGCTGCCAATAACACACCTAACAGCTGATCAACTCTCAGACAACAGAAGAACAACACATTGTCTTACTGTAGACTTGCGTGGCATATAACGGTTACGGTAACTTGGGACAGATTAGAGTTCTGTGTGGAGTTCGTATAATAAACTTTATGAACATGAAGTGCAGTGCAAACTCTGCCATGCGAAGCTTGCTCATCATCGGTCGACCACTGCAACTCACAGTCATTTGAGGGCGAAGCACCTCAGGTCCATCCTCAGGTCAGCAGCAATCAGCGGCTAGTTTCATGATCAGGTCAACCAAGTTGGAGACAGGCAGAGCAAACATCGCCATCATCACTAAGATGATCGCTAAAGATATGCTTCCCATGTGATTTGTAGAAGGACAGGGTTTTAGAGGGTTTCGTTTATAGAGCCCGAGTTTACAGTCTCGTCTAGAAAATCGATGACTACCAGACCTGAGAAACTTCTTGATGAGAAAATGGCACTGACCAACTGAATTGTACGTCACGGTCTCCTGTCATTAGTTGACTGGGAAATTCACAGTTCTGTCCTGCAGACCAAAGCCATGCCAGAGCGGCATACGGCTGAAAATCTGGCAAATACACTTTCCATGGTTAGGGACCGCTGGGGACTGAGTGGAAAAATCACTGTATGTGTGCTTGCCAACACTGAACGTTTAGAGTGGGACTCTCAGCCTTGTTTTGCACACACACTCCAACTCACTACAAATGACGGT
The DNA here is from genome assembly GCA_023029165.1 of Gobiocypris rarus. Taxonomy (NCBI): domain Eukaryota; kingdom Metazoa; phylum Chordata; class Actinopteri; order Cypriniformes; family Gobionidae; genus Gobiocypris; species Gobiocypris rarus. Next base: position 2,943,187 of record CM040924.1, read on the forward strand.
TTCAATCTTCAACACATAAACCATGTCTGCATCTGCCAGTCGTCTTGTTTAATTATTAATTCTGTTCATGACGTGTTCGAGCGATTACTGGAGCAAAGATGGGCAATATCTGCCTATCAGACAGAGCTTTCACTAAACTATCAGATGCACGAACCCTCTCACTGACTGACGATCGCTGGAGTTATGGAGGAATTGAAGTTATTCAGGTTAATATAATAAAGTTGATCTTGATGTATTCAGAACTGAATTTTAATAGTTTCTCCACCGATTTAATGTAATGAAAAACTGAATTTTACTAGTTGTTCTCACTTCAGTAAGTGTGTGTGTGTGTGTGTGTGTGTGTGTGTGTGTGTGTGTGTGTGTGTGTGTGTGTGTGTGTGTGTGTGTGTGTGTGTGTGTTCTTCAGGTAAATGATCTGGAGTGTGTTTGCATATTGATCAGATGCTTCAGTGTGTGAGAGTGTTTATAGTGCTGTGAGTTTAACACTTCATCACTGACACACAACAATCTTCATCAACATGACCTTCATCATCATCTTCATCTGACTCTCACAGCGTTTGCTCAAGGTTTGTGGAGCACAAGTTTGATATCAATTCATTTCTTCAAGTAAATTGTCAAAGTTTTGAGTGTATTTTCTTCTTGTTGTGTTTCAGAGTGTAGAGGACAGATCAGCGTCACTCAGAGTCCCTCAATGACAGCTCCACCAGAACAAACCGTCAACATCAACTGTAAAACCAGCACAGATGTGTACAGTGGTGATCGTTAGCCTGGTACTCACAGAAACCTGGAGAAGCTCCTAAACTCCTGATTTATTATGTAAAGACCCTCGAGTCAGGAACTCCATCTAGATTCAGTGGCAGTGGATCTAACAGTGATTTCACTCTGACCATCAGTGGAGTCCAGACTGAAGATGCTGGACATTATTACTGTCAGAGTTTCCACTGCAGAACAGATTCTGATGGTGATTGTGAGAGTGATTATGTGTTCACACAGTGATAAAGAGTCGTACAAAAACCTCCGTCAGTCAGAGTCACAGTGACTGAACTGAAACTGCTGCACACACACACACACACACACACACACACACACACACACACACACACACACACACACACACACACACACACACACACACACACACACACACGTCTGCTCAAAGGAGGATGTGAAATATCATCACACACAAGCATCTGAAATAAAACCATCTAAATGAAGCTCTTTTGTAGATTATAGAGGTCAGAAATCAAAGCATTAGTTGAGAGAAACAAGTTGACAAAGTCCTTTTAGACAAAGTTTTTTTATGTATTATTCTTATAATATCCTTTATGTAAAATAATAATTAATCTTCACTAAATCAAAGATCAAATCTGCGAATCCTCCAAAAACGTTGAATGATTTGACATTGGAAAAACAAATGTGTTGGAGCATAAATCATCAATATCAGAGTATCTCGACATTAATGATTTAACAGGGTAGATGGTATGCAAACATTTTAACATGTTTTATTAAGCTTCTTCAGAGCTGAGGACGGAGTCTCTCCTCAATAAAGTCACTGGGATCTCAGATCACGGGTCCGCTATACATGTAGCCTATATAATGCCAGGGAACTGAGCCGACGGAGATTCCCTTTCTCTCTTGTTCCTATGATCGCAAACGATTGTGTGTGTTTGCAAACTATGATTTTATGATTCTTTGTTGAAACTGCTCTAATATGGAAATAACTCTTCAGCCTTTCATCCAGACCGTTTTACTTGACTGGTTGATATTTGGCTGCAAGAAATAAGAAATGATTTAAATACTCATCTGATTTGAAAAGTTATGTTTGTATTAATCTATTGTCTGGCTGTTATATTTCTGAGGATTTAAATGGTGAAATAGCCTGGAGATGAAGCTCATGTGGAGTTACTCGAGGTGGTCACTCATGCAGTAGCCAGATTACAGGCCGCCCACACTCATACATTTTAGTTTAAAAGCGTATATTTTTCTCTGTTTTGGCCTTCCGTCCACACTGAGACTGTGTTTTTAGTCAACGAAAACAGCTTTCTGAAAACGCTCTCCAAAGCGGAAAAATGTGAAACGAGTTTTCGTGGTCGTAGTGTGGACTGTGAAAACTGAGGCTTTTGAAAACGATGACGCATTTTTAGTCATGTGATGCAGTCATATGACCAATTCAGCCAAGAGTTTATACTCCTGTGTTACTCGCAGCAACACCTCCACCTCACTGTCGGCCCATTTAAATAAACTCAGTGCCTTTCCTCGACATTGCCACGACGCTTCAAAGAGCCGGAGAGTAAATAAACGCCATCGGAAATGACGCAGGTCGAGCGCCTCAGGTTTTACTCATGCGCAGTACTAGCCTGACATCATCATACTCAGAGTCTAGTCAGAATATAATAGAGTATAATAATAGAGTCTGATACTGCTCCACTGGGCTGTGATTATGGGGTGAAAATGCCTCTGCACTCAATTGGATAGACTTACAACCAATCAGAGTAAGTGACGTATGTTGAGCGACGCATAGTTGTCAACAGAACTCAACCGCACGCACGCTGGAAGAAGAAGAAGAAGAAGAAGAAGAAGACGAGTGAACGATCTTTGACGGTGTTGTTAAAATAATTTAAGGATACCCGAGTACTTACCAACACGATCATCATGTTTGAGAGAGATAGTAAAGGTGAATGCATATATGAACAAGTTCTCCGCTTAGTAAACAAATTCAGCCCAAGCGTTCTTTGGTGCCGTGGATGATTACGTTACTGTTGATCATCTGTCCATCATCGTATTGATTGGTCCAAACGGCTCCTGGTCGAGCATAGTTGCTCCACAACGGATCAAGTCCAGACCGAACTTCCCGACCTCAAATGTTGTGGGCGGGGCTAAGTTCGGCTCACATCCAGGCTAGCGCAGTACGGGGATGTAAGCGTTCCAGACGCTTTCAGTGTGGATGAGCAACTTTTGGAAAACGATAGTGTGGATGCAGAGTGTTTTTAGACAAACTCCATTTTCATATTTATCTGGATTAGTGTCGACGGAGCCACAGTTAGACTGGCCATAGGAGTCCGTGGCGGTTTTCAAATAATAAAATAGGGCGGCAGTGGCTCAGTGGTTCATGTAGATTGTCTACAAACCAGAAGGTTGGTGGTTCGATCCCCAGTTCCATCAGACCAAGTGTCGAGATGTCCTGCTCCCGACGAGCTGGATGGCTGACACCGCCGTCGGTGTATGAATGAGTGTATCAATGGGTGAATGTGAGGCAACATGTAAAGCGCTTTGGATGGCCATAGGTCTGTTGAAAGTGCTATATAAATGCAGTCCATTTACCATTTAATAATCAAATAATTCCCAGCGATCATTGAATATTATTTTAGCTTGAAATGCCGATCCCTAATAAGTAGATGAATTGGGACGCAGCAACAGAGACTGAACTGATACACTGACAGAAACTGCAGCTGCTCACACACACACACACACACACTCACACACACACACACACACACACACACACACACACTCACACACAGAAGACAAACACAGGAACTACACATGAGCTCAAAACTGACTTATGACTGAAATCAGCTCTATTAGACTGTGATCTGTCCTGACAGACGGGTTTGACTCTAATATGCTTATTATTTTTGGCTCATAATAATGGCGTCATATGTTGTTTTGTATTTGCACATTAAACTACACTGTAAAGTCATTGTGTATCAGCAACATAAAGATGTTTTTGAGCAGTTTTTCAAGCGGCTCCTTCATCTCAAGCTGATTATGAATTTATTACTCATAACTCATTTCTCATGAGCAGAAGTGAAAGTGTTCCAGTTCAGAGCGTTGAACCAATCAAAGAGTGAAACTGTGAGTTTGAGGTGTAAATCTCATTTGCATTGGCAGGTTTAGTGATTGTGATCCTCTCAGAATAGAGCAGCTCCGTCTCCAGTGACCATGTTCAAACCCCAAGAGCTTCATTTGACATTTCCTGCTAAATGCAGCTGTTCTCAACTATTACAATCAATCAAAAGCAGCTGAAACTTTAGTGCAGGACTTTGAATGAACGACACACTGATCAATGATGCAGTCCGACACAAATGTAAGGCGCTCAGAAGCTTTATTGAATGAACAGCAATGGCAGCACATTGACAGACGGCTTCAGTATTGAGCTGTAGATCACGTGACTGCTGTGAATCCTGCCGGACGCCGGATACGGCTGCCTTCACTGGAGAAACATCAGCACTCGGAGCTCTTGAGGAACGAGGCCTCTTGAGCAGCTCCGTCATGTGTTACTCTGCAGACGGCGATCCGCGCTTCCCAGCGTGCTTTGCTGAGGCTCAGGACGCTGCTGCGGCTGTAGCGCCCGCCCGCCGCTCTCTGCGCTGGTCTGAACCCCTCGGTGACCTCTGACCCGTCCAGCGTCCAGCTCACCGTCGCCCCTGTGGAGAGTAAGAGCTGAGCAGGCAGAGCAGTGCGGCTGAGCCTCCAGAGATCTGCAGAGAAGAGGGCGGCAGCAGAGACACGGAGGGCTTCACGGAGGGCCCGGCTGCACACACACACACACAACATTAACGTCTGTGTTAGATGTCAGAGATGGTAATGCAGTAAAAATCATAACTTCATCTGAAATTCCACATCACTGCTTTCATTCATAATCCACATACAAACTATCCCAAATTCATTTTAGAAATATTCTCCATTAAAATAAAATATTCACCGCTACTAAATATATCAAGAACAATATATATGTATAAATAAATCAATCAGTTATCTGAAGCAGACATGATATACTGTAAAATTAATGCTAATTTGTTCTTTTCTGAATTGAGTAAAATGTTTAAACCAATTTTAATATTATTTGGGGAACACTTTACAATAATGTTTCATGAGTTAACATTAGATAACTACTTTAGTCAACATGAACTAAGAATGAACAAAACTTCTACAGCATTTATTAATCTGAGCTCATGTTCATCTCAACATTTACTAATACATTATTAAAATCAGAAGTTGTATTTGTGAACATTAGTTAATGCGCTGTGAACTAACATGAACAAACAATCAACAGCTGGATTTTTATTAACGGACATTAACAAAGATTAATAAATACTGTAACAAATGTGTTGCTCATGTTTAGTTCATGTTGGTTAATACATTAACTAATGTTAACAAATGAGTTTGTGAAGCGTTTCCATTATTTGTGTTATGAACATAATCATCATTCAGGACACTTCCTCATAAACATAACTTAATAGTTTGAGAAATGATTCATTTGAACATGTTTATCAACTCAATTTCTTTTGATGATGTCACAGATGAAATTAAATTCATTTTGTCTGTTTTATCAAACTCGTGTGTCATGCACAAAATTAAATATATTAAGAAATAATTGCAAATATCATAAAATATTGTGATTAAATCAAATACAGTGAAATGTGAGCATACATTAGGTGTGAAGTTAAACATTAAAACGCCTGCTAATATGAAATATGCTTTGAAACATAAAAACACAGAATATCTGCAAATATTAGTCCGCTTTTCACAACACAGATTGCTTCAAAGCAGCTTTACAGTGATAACAGGAAAAAATGAATTTAGTTTTTGATGAATTCATTTCTGTTGTAAAACTGATTTCAAAATGTAAAAACGCATGTAAAAAATATATTGCACAAAATGAAAACAATAATGTAAATATCATTATTATAAGTGTGAATCAAAGAAATAAAAGCTCATTTAAAAAAATAACGCATAATTTACACCTTTTTAAACTAATTTCATCTTTCAACTAGTTTTTATCTCATAATTAGGACTTTTAATCATAATTTAGATTTTTAAGTCATACTTTTACTTTAAATCCCAAAGTTTTGAATTTTTATCTCAGAATTTCAGAAGTCCTGATTGAACTGTTCATCTCACGGTGACTTAGCATGTCATATTTTGACTTTTTATCTAATAATGAGAACATTTAAAATCATATTTTCAACATTTTATCCCTTAATTATGACTTTATGATCATTTAAATGAGTTGATCAGTAATATAGATTAATATTTAGTGTCCCCAACTGAGCAAGCCAAAAGCCAAATATAGCAAATATATTTCAAATATAGCAGACGATATTAAATAATCAAATACATCCGTTGGTGCGATCAATCAATAAAATAGAATAAAATATGACGATACACAAGATATGAAATGCAGCTTTTCAATAATACATTTTGTAATAAATTGAGAATATTGTAGCCAAATGCTCTTAAATAACATTAAACCTATTTCTTTAAAAACACATCATACATTATTAGAGAATTGAAGAGACTTACTGATGGTCAGTTTAGTTCCTCCACCGAGTGTACCACAGTGCTTCATTCTGTGAAAGCGTCAGACAAAAACCTCCGTCACACTCACATGAACACACACTCCAGCAGAGAGAGAGACGACACACACACACACACACACACACACACACACACACACACACACACACACACACACACACACACACACACACACACACACACACACACACACACACACACATTGATATGAGACTCAACAGCAGCTCTTCTCAACATCACATATGGACTGATCCAGAAACACACTCACACACACACACACACAGACACACACACACACACACACACACACACACACACACACACACACACACACACACACACACACACACACACACACACACACACATGTTTGTCTTTAAATATAAATACTCATTGCATGAAATCTGAAATCATTTGTTTCATAATCAGGCAAACGCACTCATCACATTTACACTCATTCTGTTGACCTGCTTTATAATGAAATCTTCAGCCAGATTTAGATGGTCATTCCCTGTTGGATGACCTTTGACCTGTTGTACAGTCTCATGGATGATATAAATCTGCAGCACAGGTATTAAACGCTCTCAGCATCAAAGTCTGAATGAAACTGATCATTAAAACTGTGTTTAGAGGGAGAAGATCTGCCCAAAATAACATGAAGTAAATCACGAGTGTGTTTCTGAAAATAGAAGTTTATTAGCAAAGATACTAAACGACAAACCAGTGTTTCTGCTGTCTTCAGGTAAATGATCTGGAGTGTGTTTGCATATTGATCAGATGCTTCAGTGTGTGAGAGTGTTTATAGTGCTGTGAGTTTAACACTTCATCACTGACACACACAACAATCTTCATCAACATGACCTTCATCATCATCTTCATCTGGACTCTCACAGCGTTTGCTCAAGGTTTGTGGAGCACAAGTTTGATATCAATTCATTTCTTCAAGTATATTGTCAAAGTTTTGAGTGTATTTTCTTCTTGTTGTGTTTCAGAGTGTAGAGGACAGATCAGCGCCACTCAGAGTCCTCAATGACAGCTCCACCAGAACAAACCGTCAACATCAACTGTAAAACCAGCACAGATGTGTACAGTGGTGATCGTTTAGCCTGGTACTCACAGAAACCTGGAGAAGCTCCTAAACTCCTGATTTATTGGACCGACAGCCGTCAGTCAGGAACTCCATCTAGATTCAGTGGCAGTGGATCTAACAGTGATTTCACTCTGACCATCAGTGGAGTCCAGACTGAAGATGCTGGACATTATTACTGTCAGAGTTTCCACTGCAGAACAAATTCTGATGGTGATTGTGAGAGTGAAGATGTGTTCACACAGTGATAAAGAGTCGTACAAAACCTCCGTCTGTCAGAGTCACAGTGACTGAACTGAAACTGCAGCTGCTCTCACACACACACACACACACACACACACACACACACACACACACACACACACACACACACACACAGTGAGGATTTTAATGGATATTAAATTAAATAATCCATTTATGCCTTTAACCCTGAAAGACCCCCAAAAAAAAATGTGGGAGACCTCTAAAGCATAAATAAATGTTTTTTTACATTTTAGTAAGTTTTTAGGGAATGTTGTAATATTGCAGCGTTGGGCAGAATTTCAGTGATTTCACTCACTGTCTGAACAAATGTAGAGACTATCTAAGGGTTCATTTGCAGGGTGTAATCATTATATTAGTATAGTGCACACAATATTAATAATTGGACAAGTCATATTTTTATGAAAAATAATTTATTATAAAAATATGTTTACATTTACAAAACCTGATGAGCTGAATGAAAACATTGGCATTTCTGTGATTTATCTCTGTTCATAGTCATATTCAGATATGATAGTCCCATAGGCAGCTCTTGCAGACGGTGTGTCGGTGTAGCCTTTACCAGTGTCTGCAGCGTCCTCTATTGTGTTCATATCTCCTGACACAACTTTCACAAATACTCCAGTGGTGTGTGAAGGCAGACGGCATTATTAGTGATCTCCTGACCTGAGAAATCAGTGTTGGGACTGATCCTTCATCAGCCAGCGAGACCCGTCCACGGGCATGGGCTGTGTTCTTGAGTGACTTGATTTTGTTGGCATGATGTTCACATTGTAGCAGCCAAGTCTATTACTTTAAGCAGCTGATGGCTGCTGGAAGGTGCTTGTTAAAGGACGCGCTTGTTTGCATTGTTATTCACTGCAATGTCCACACCAAGTTAATATGCTTACATTGTAGATTTATTTTACTGTGACTGGTCCTCATTTCTAGTAAGCAAGAGTCCAACAAACAGTCAATAAATCCACAGTTCCAAATCCTTCACCAGTACAGATTTCCTCAGCATGGCATATAATAACAGTGTAGCATAGCTTAGCGGTCAAAAACTGTGTGCACCTTCCCTCCAGCAACACATGTCACCTAAAGGAAGGTTCCTACCTATATTCAACCACCAATTACCCAAAAGAGAGACCCTACTGGACACACACTTACATAAGGTTTAAAATAAAGACAAAATGGCTCTTACACACATATTCATCAGATTGCTGCTCAATGGGTTGTTTATTTCACTTTTCCAGTTCAGAGGCATCTCCACATTCATCTTCTTAACTCGTATCAGAATCCATTTTTAAAATCTCTGTTCCCATTTTGGACACCATTTTTTTTTTTGCTGCATCATGAAATAAATCAGGAATCTGGTTTTGAGGTAAATAAGTGTAAATAAATACATTTATTACGAGTTTATAACGTATGAGTAAAAAGGGCTCACTATTTGGCAGGTATTGCGTTAAAGTGACCCTTTATTCATGCAGTTATAACTGCTTATCAATGATTTATAATGCATTTGTAAATGAGTTATTAGTCATTAATAAACACCTTTATTAACCCTTTACACAGGAACCTTAATGTAAAGTGTCACCACATGTATCAGAATCCATTTTTAAAATCACTGTTCCCATTTGGGACGCCATCAATGACATCATACAGTCTTTCCTGACCGGTTATTTTCCATATTCCATGTGATGATACTTAAACATTGTAAAGAATTCACACATTGCACAAAACCGCACAATACTGTCTGGAGAGCTCATTGTTCCTCGACTATCATGAATTTAACGCCCCACTTCCCAGAGCATTATCCCGTCCCTCCTGCAGGACGCAGATATTTGGGCAACCAAGCAAAGCCTAGAAAAGAAATCAGGACCAGTGACGTATGTTTCATAAATTCATAAGCTGCAGATAGTTTCAAATACTACACAAACACTTTCAAAACTCATAGAAATACTGTATTCCTCAATTTAACTTGAACTTATTATTTAATAATAATGACATTTAGATTAAAACTCAAAATTGAAACAAAGATATTTAAAACTTGTGAATGATCAAAAACATTGTTTCTATTAATTTGACATGAAACGGGTGAGAAGTAAAAATGTAATGTGCAGAGGCAGAGTTTGCTACCGCTTTCCCCGGTGTAAAATCACAACATTGACATCACAAGCTCAACATTCAATATGAATAAAGCATTCAACTGTACCTTAATATCTGCATGATCTAGACATATTACTAAATACATCAACAATATTTTGGCCATTTTACTGGAATGTTGATTTCTCCAGTCCTGTAAAACCAGATGATGTGCTTCAAGTCAAGGTCGAGGTTGTGTGAGTTCATGGTGAAAAGGCCCATTCACGAAATATTCCATCCAATAGCATTGCAGGGCTGAACAATAGCACACATTAGTTGTGTAAATGTGATCTTAGAGAGAATAAAAACTTCTGCAGGTTTATTTTATAGAGCTAAACTTGATGTTACAGGGTTAAAACAGATTTACTAAATCAATCCATTTTAAGTTTAATCGTTGTCTTAAATTTTCTGAATTTTATGAAGCTGGTCTTGTAGATGCAGTCAGAAGCAGAAGATCAATTATTATGAATATGCATTCACTGTATTGTGTGTGTGTGTGTGTGTGTGTGTGTGTGTGTGTGTGTGTGTGTGTGTGTGTCATGGGTGGCGCTAGGGAGGGGATAGCAGGTTCTTCAGCACCCTCAAGAAGGACCAAAGCACCCCCAAATATTTTTTGCTGGAAGTAATTATATACAGGCTGTATTCTAATTAATACATAAGTAAATAATTTAAAACAACAAATAAAAAATATAAAAACATTTTACTCATTAAGCGTGTGTAACATATGTGACGTGTCACGTGGATTATAACCGCTGTCGCGCTTAATAGCATTTCATTCACAAAAATGGAGCGGTTCCTTCTGCGAAGTAAGCGGTCTCGTGATTCAAATTTAGATCCTAGTAAAACGAGAAAATAAATTTGTCTCAGCTAGAGGTTGAGAACGGTTCAGATGATTTTAAGGAGTCTGATGTTTGCCGCTGGAACAGAGTTTCATGTATTTTCCTCAGTCACAACAACCGTCGCATCGTCCTGACGTGAGACTGTAAATAGGTTAAGAGTCGCCAATTTGGTGAATACTATAATGATATTTCCCCGGTGCTATGGGTGCTTTTGATGGCATAGCCTTCATCATCCGTTGCCGAACTGAATTGTGGGCTCCGTTGCTTCGCTTCACTCGTGTTGCAAGCGCAGAAGTTGACGATTTCTCAACTTTTCAAGCGCCAACGCAGGCGTCATCCAATCATATCAATTATATCGCATGCAAATGACCTAGAGCAGGCGCTAGCCAGCGTTCATGCGACCCTAGAGCAGGCGTGTGATTGGCTGTTGTCACTATAACGGCCAAGCTTCAGCCACGCCCTCCGTCAAGCGTTAACGCGAAGCCCAGCGTGAATGCAGCGTAAGTGTCGCCAATTTGGTGAATACTATACTGATATTTCCCGGTGCTATCGGTGCTTTTGATGGCATAGCCTTTTGTCCTCAACTGAATTTTTGTTCAATTAATTTTAAGAATATTTGATTGTATAATGAATTTTGTTCTTGTTCAATTTAATACCGTTAAAACTAAAACTGTGATAAATAAAATAATTGAATGTTAAAAATTGAGTGGCCAAATTTTGCTCACATTTATCAATAGTATTTATAAATATATAATTGCGCTGCGTAGCTCCCCTGTCAATGATCTAGCGCCTCCTCAGCACCTGCGTTCAAAATTCTCTAGCGCCGCCCCTGGTGTGTGTGTGTGTGTGTGTGTGTGTGTGTGTGTGTGTGTGTGTGTGTGTGTGTGTGTGTGTGTGTGTGTGTGTGTGTGTGTGAGTGTGTGTGTGTGTGTGTGTGTGTGTTAATGAGTGACTGTCTTCAGGTAAATGATCTGGAGTGTGTTTGCATATTGATCAGATGCTTCAGTGTGTGAGAGTGTTTATAGTGCTGTGAGTTTAACACTTCATCACTGACACACACAACAATCTTCATCAACATGACCTTCATCATCATCTTCATCTGGACTCTCACAGCGTTTGCTCAAGGTTTGTGGAGCACAAGTTTGATATCAATTCATTTCTTCAAGTATATTGTCAAAGTTTTGAGTGTATTTTCTTCTTGTTGTGTTTCAGAGTGTAGAGGACAGATCAGCGTCACTCAGAGTCCCTCAATGACAGCTCCACCAGAACAAACCGTCAACATCAACTGTAAAACCAGCACAGATGTGTACAGGGGTAGTAGTTCAGGGAATGATTATTTATTCTGGTACTCACAGAAACCCGGAGAAGCTCCTAAACTCCTGATTTATTGGGCCAACAGACTCCAGTCAGGAACTCCATCTAGATTCAGTGGCAGTGGATCTAACAGTGATTTCACTCTGACCATCAGTGGAGTCCAGACTGAAGATGCTGGACATTATTACTGTCAGAGTCGCCACATTGTCAGTGGTAACTGGGTGTTCACACAGTGATAAAGAGTCGTACAAAAACCTCCGTCAGTCAGAGTCACAGTGACTGAACTGAAACTGCAGCTGCTCACACACACACACACACACACACACACACACACACACACACACACACACACACACACACACACACACACACACACACACACACGTCTGCTCAAAGGAGGATGTGAAATGTCATCGTCACACAAGCATCTGAAATAAAACCATCTAAATGAAGCTGCCACTCTTAATAATTATAGAGGTCAGAAAGAGATTTTGAGCTCTTATAGATCCGTCACACGTTTGAGATCTGAGTGATTTCAGTTTGCCCTAGTTGCCACTTTTATTAATAAAAGATCTTAATTCTCATAATACTCCGTGGTAATTTCATCTGAGTATCCCATCCTAACATGTCATTTGTATCCTACGCTCTGTATTGGTAGAGTTTTATATTAGCTTGTTTTAATTGCTCAGCCCTGACAAAACATTTTTAAACAGACCCGGTGGTGCGTTGAACCTGTTCTGATGACGAGGTGCAACTATGGCAGCTGAGAAGGCCATTCTTTGTGTTCAGTTTTCAGAGTCTGATGAAACCGGTATAAATATGTGTTTAATTCTACAAAATACACTCAATATTACAGTCACTGCCCTTGCCATCCAGAATAAAAGAGTGAAGGGATTTGTGGAAACTGTGGTTCCTAATTATTGTGATTCAACATTTGCCTCAGATTTCAGGATGAAAAGACAAACATATGTCTTCTAATATCTTCAATTGAGAGCTTTGAGGAGAACTAAACAAATATTGAATTACTACATTAGTAATTTTTCTCTAAATGACATCAGAAGTGGAAAATGTTGATTAAAAAAATTACATTTACACACAAACTGACCAGCAAGCGCAACTTTCGGACGCCATCTTTTCCCCAGCTCAACTGTCACAGAATGGAACGCACAGGATTGTGGGATATCAAAGGCAGTGAAGGATGCATTTATGCTGCCTTCAAAACCCGATCAGACGAAGGTCTCTCAGGAGGCAGGAAGTGAAGCTAACATTAGATATGAACATGCCTTGATGCCTTCCGATCTTGAAATGTGTCCTCCGAAGGCAGCATTTTCCAGGTTTCGGACGCAGCCATCGTATCTCAAACCCGTTGCACACCATTTCCAGGAAACGTCATTTCCTTCTTCATCACGCAGGATTCCCGAACATTGTATTGCAGTTTTCACCTGTAAAATCCCTTTCTTTTCCAGTGTTTCTGTGATGTTTTGCGTGATCGTATCAGCTGACTCATTCGGAGTGTTTTTAACTTCGACTAATTTAAGCCACCATTCTTCCGATCAAAATACTGAAGAAGCAGAGGGAATATTTCCACAGCACCGCGAATGCTCCCATCAGGAGAAACACCAGTAAGGAATGTCTTTAGTGCTTTCAGAGCTGTGTCAACAGAATGTGCTGCTATCAAAGCGTTAACAATCGCTCGGCCGTGTGTGAACATTTTCGCTCTGGCTTGGAATAAGGGAAAGCCTAGCCTAGAAATCTAGACGCCCTAGCAAAAGCAAATATAATTTGCAGCCAGGGCGTCCAGCAACTCTCCGTTGGCTTGCGAGCTGGAAAAAACAAACTCTGATCAGGCCAATCACATCGTGTATAGAGTCGGTGGGCGGGCTTAACATAATATTGGCAGAGTTGCAGAGGTTCAGCGAGCTACTTGAAAACAAAGAAGCTGGATCGGCTTTGGCCGTGACTCTGAAAGACTTGGAGTTAAGCTTTTCTTTGAGAAAATAACAAAAACGGCACTGAAGTCAAGAGTTTTGTCGACTGGATACGGCTAAAGTTTAATCTATCAACTAGCTCGGCTTCACCTTCTTTGTTGCTCTGGTTGGTTGTGCGCTATCCTATTGCGTCCAGAGGGAATTTGAAAGACAACCGTTTATCCCTCCTCGGATTGAGCCCTGCCAATGGTGTTCCCAGACCCAACATCTTAATGTGTGTCTGGCTTGTCAGGCTTGGGAAAGCCTTTTCACAAGCAGACGTGCAGGCCATTATCTGTGTGTAATGCAAAAACTCTCTCCACAGCACTAACAGCATCTTCTGCTTTACCTGGTCTCAAAAATTGTCATTTACCTGACGAACACTCTCCTTCAGCTGCAGTTTTGTGTTTTGCTGAGCTTATGTGGGATTTAAGGTCGCTAGCACCTTTTATTTACATTTACATGACACGCACGTTCCAGCTTTGCAGGTCATGCGTTCTGCTTCACACGGATCCCGACGGAGACACAAACACAGGGATCTGTATCCAGACCAGATGGTGGCCCTGCGCCCAAACATGACCAACACATCCCTGAAGTGTCTGCAGAGACCGTGTCAATTAGTGTCTCCTCTGAATTTGCCTCATCGACACGGCATCCTCAATAAACCCGTCTCCGCGCGATGACTCAGATCCTTTAAATATTCATATTTAATAATTTTTTACCTGACACGTCATCCTACATAAACCCGTCTTTGCCATGATGCCTCGAAACTTTTGTATATTCCGATCTAATATGATTTCTGACCTGTAAGGTTACCAGATTAATAATAATACACTGATTGTTAATTGGCCAGAGGAGAACTGGCACCCGACTGAGCCTGGTTTCTCCCAAGGTTTATTTTCCTCCATTATCTCCTGATGGAGTTTTGGTTCCTTGCCTCTGTCGCCTCTGGCTTGGCTTGCTCAGTTTGGGACACTAAAATGTTGGTCTAAATATCCAAATAAAATGAATTACTAAACTAATTAACTATATCAACTATATCTCTGATCTGCATTATCACTATATGATCAACTGAGATTAGTTGATGACATCATCGTTTTCCATACCAATAAAATGTTGTTGTAATATTTTCCTGATTAGCACTGTAAAGCTGCTTTGAAACAATTGTCATTGTAAAACGCTATATAAATTAAGTTGACTTTAAACCAACTTAAATCTGTCGACGACTGAAGCGTTTGCATAGAGAGTGTGTTTTACATGAGCGACACGCTTCAGTCTCTGCGTGTGTGTTTATAACTCTGTCACACATCAAACATCATCAACAACTGTTTTTCACTGGAACTGAACCTACAACCAACAAACATGACTTTCATCAGCATATTGATCTGGACGCTGGCAGTGTTATGTCGAGGTTTGTGTCGGTCAAGATTACATTCGTTATTTACTTGATATCTTTATGTGTGTTGAGAAGATCTATGGATGTAAAAGTGTTTGTGATTTCTGATCTTTCTCTCTTGTCAGAATCTGTTGGGCAGGTGACAGTGACTCAAACCTCAGAGCTGCTCTCTCAAACTGGACAATCAGTCTCTGTGAGCTGTAAAACTAGCAGAGATCCAAACTGCTGTCATAATGGACATCATTTTCTTAGCTGGTACCTAAAGAAACCGGGAGAAGCTCCTAAACTCCTGATTTTTGGAGCTATCAGTCGGCAGTCAGGAACTCCATCTAGATTCAGTGGCAGTAGATCATCTGGGAGTGATTTCACTCTGACCATCAGTGGAGTCCAGACTGAAGATGCTGGACATTATTACTGTATGAGTTTGCACTGGATCAACAGTAAAAATCTGTTCACACAGTGATAAAGAGTCGTACAAAAAACCTCCGTCAGTCAGAGTCACAGTGACTGAACTGAAACTGCAGCTACACACACACACACACACACTGCTCAAAGGAGGATGTGAAATATCGTCGCACAAGCATCTGAAATAAAACCATCTAAATGAAGCTGCCACTCTTAATAATTATAGAGGTCAGAAAGAGATGTTGTGCTCTTATACACTGACACGATGGATTTACTAAATTTTTAATGTCAACATGGTCCACATAATTTGGTTATGTTGAATTTAATGAACATTGTTTATTTCAGTAAACGTGTTTTTACGTAAGGTTAATTCAATGCCATTAGGTTAACATTCTTAATTTTGTCCAAAACGATTAAGTTTACAACATTGACAAATCCTTTTACACGATCTCAGTAACTAGCCAGAAGTTGGTTTTGTTACATCCATGGCATACCCATAGTAGATGTTTTTGTATTATTAATACATCTTTAATTGTTATTAGCAGGTCCTCAGCCCAAGCACAAGCTCTACTCTTCACCACAATGGTAACCTCCAAAAACACTAACATAACACAATCGTTTAAATACCAACATTACAACACATTAAGCATTAAAAACAAAAGTCTCTCCATTTTCTCATCTTGTTAAAAATGTATCAAATAGCACTTTATTTAAACATTTACTCTCCGAATTCAGCCCCTTTGCAAAGCATGATGGGACGTGAAAGTCCTGTTTGATTGGGTTACTTGATTGAAACATGATATTTCTAAATGAAAACATCAAGTTATGTCAAAGAGTAATGGTTTTAAGTCAGTTTAACAAGAAACAATTACATTTGAACCAGAAACCTGATATAATTGTGTTAAATCAAGATGAATTGCATAAAGTGAACAGCATTATAAAATATTAATTTTGAGTGTAGATCAGTCACGTTTGAGATGTGAGTGATTTCAATTAGCCCTAGTTGCTGGACACATTTGTGAACGACTTTATTTGGGGCTGTCTCTTTTATACTGTGTGGTTTATATGTTGCTGCTGATTGGGCTGACACGCATCTCAAACCACGTTTCCAGGAAACATGTCGTTCAACCTGGAAGAGTCACCGTTTTGAGCCTGAACGTGCCCCTGATCAACCAGTTCAACGCCTCTCCTCCTCTGCACCAATCAGAAGCCTCTGTTATTCACAAATCTATGAGAAGGTCCAAACTGGCATCTGAGGATAACATGAGCTGATAAACCTCAGTGTAAACTGATGAATATGAACAAACCTCTGATCTAATGGAGAGCAACTGAAACAGGAGAAACTTATCCAGCTGGTCTCACAGAAACCTGGAGAAGCTCCTGAACGCATGATTTATTTAGGGTGACCGTGTTTTAGTATTCAAAACGAGGACGGGCTCAGCTTTTAACACCTTTACCTGACACTGTTCTTTTCATGGCCATATGTTAAAATGAAATAAAATATATTTCAAAAGCTTCACTCAATGCTGCACTTTATTCTGAGCGCTGTGGGGAAAACGCTTCGCTTTGACTGGCTGAGAACACGTAACACACACAGCATAACATACAGTAGTGCACAACAATGTGTGGCATTAATCGGTGTAGGGATCGGAAGATCATCATAATATTGTAAACACGTTAATGACTTTTTGTTTTTAACAATTTCAAAGAAGACATAAAGAGTCAGATCCCACTATAAACACCTTAAAGTTTGGGGATGAATTTACTTCTGTTTATGGATAGGCCTATTACATTTTGCCAGTAATTTAAATACATTCACAATGTATTCAAGATCTTTGTTAACATCGTTTTCATAATATACAATAATATTCTTTAATGTAAAATAATAATTCATCTTCACTAAATTAAAGATAAAATCTGCCAAATCCTCCAAAAACTTTGAATAATTTTACAATTGAAAAATGTAAACAGCTCTTTCTCACTTTTACAAAGGAACATAAATCATAATTGAAATTAATGATTTAACAGGATAGATGGTAGCCTATGCAACATTTTTAAATTTATTTCTTTAGTTTTATGATTAATACAATATTAAAGGGGCTGTTTTCCGATAAATATTATCAATAAATCACCTCTGATGATGACGTCATCGGAATGCGCACGTCAGAGGCTATAAACACACGTGACACAGGTGCGCTCATCATCAGGTGTGTTTTCTTCAGAACTGCATTGTGCACTGAAACACACTGTTCTTCTCAAACTATCCCCTTTTGTTAGGAGTTAGTTTCGCTAGGCAGGAATAAAGCCTTTTCACTCTATTTCTCTCTAAACGAAAGAATTGGAGAATCCAGCGCGAGATGAATCCCTGATTATGATGCGCATGCGCCGGTGCTTGTGTTTGAGAATGGCGAGAGCTCAGCACTGTGAGCTGTTTCTATTAAAGCGCTTCATATCGCGAGTCGATCTGGCTGAGGAGCCGGAGACGGGCTTTCCCTTTCTCTCGTCCTCTCGTCCGCCGCTGAACATGGCGCTTCTTCAGAGCTGAGGACGGAGTCTCTCCTCAATAAAGTCACTGGGATCTCAGATCACGGGTCCGCTATACATGTAGCCTATATAATGCCAGGGAACTGAGCCGACGGAGATTCCCTTTCTCTCTTGTTCCTATGATCGCGTGCAAACGATTGTGTGTGTTTGCAAACTATGATTTTATGATTCTTTGTTGAAACTGCTCTAATATGGAAATAACTCTTCAGCCTTTCATCCAGACCGTTTTTACTTGACTGGTTGATATCTGGCTGCAAGAAATACTGAGAAATGATTTAAATACTGATGGGGAGACCGGGAAGGTTGTAACAACTCCAATCTGTCCAACCAGGAACTAGTTAGAAATCACCGAATTCACTTCACACTTGCTAAATTGAGTCCTTATTCCACATGTGATAAGGTAGAGTTCTGTGGTAGACATAGCAGATTTTATAGCGAAAATGTTTTGAGGTAAGAAAGTAACTTTTTTTACTTTGTTTATTTCTGTTATGGAAATTTCTGCTTTGTAGTTAAACTCATCAAATTAAAATGTTGTTTATTGTGTGTCTGTGTAGATATTTTTCATGCAAGTTGTTAGTGCTAATGTTTTAGCTGTTAGCTGTAAGGTGAGCTAGTTCATGGCTACATGCCTCTGGGTTAGTTGTAACAATAATGAAACATTAGTACACAATGTTTGTGCTCAAGTTCAATTTATTATGGTCAGTTACTACTGAGATGACTGACAGTTATATTGTCAGTCAGTGTTGAATAAAAAGCTTTAAAAATATTTTTTATCATAATCCTTATTTCATTGTTACATCTCACCTCGGTGGATCTAAATGTTACATCTCACCCCAGGGTATGTTACGACTGACCCAGACTATGGGGTGAATTGTAACATTTCACTCCTCGTGTTTGAAACTAAACCATGCATTTTCTGTTTGTGTAGCAAAGATAATAGCCATCTCATTTAATAGCAGACACTTGTGACTAGTTTGAATCACATTTTGAACACACTGTTACAACAAAATGTTACAACCATCCCTGGGCTCCCTAAATGATTTAAATACTGATTTGAAAAGTTATGTTTGTATTAATATATTGTCTGGCTGTTATATTTCTGAGGATTTAAATGGTGAAATAGCGTCTGGAGATGAAGCTCATGTGGAGTTACTCGAGGTGGTCACTCATGCAGTAGCCAGATTACAGGCCGTCCACACTCATACATTTTAGTTTAAAAGCGTATATTTTCTCTCTGTTTTGGCCTTCCGTCCACACTGAGACTGTGTTTTAAGTCAACGAAAACAGCTTTCTGAAAACGCTCTCCAAAGCGGAAAAATGTGAAAACGCAGTTTTCGAGGCTTTTGAAAACGATGATGCATTTTTAGTCATGTGATGCAGTCATATGACCAATTCAGCCAAGAGTTTATACTCCTGTGTTACTGCAGCAACACCTCCACCTCACTGTCGGCCCATTTAAATAAACTCAGTGCCTTTCCTCGACATTGCCGCGGACGTTTCAAAGAGCCGGAGAGTAAATAAACGCCTATCGGAAATGACGCAGGTCGAAGCGTCTCAGGTTTTACTCATGCGCAGTACTAGCCTGACATCATCATACTCAGAGTCTAGTCAGAATATAATAGAGTATAATAATAGAGTCTGATACTGCTCCACTGGGCTGTGATTATGGGGTGAAAATGCCTCTGCACTCAATTGGATAGACTTACAACCAATCAGAGTAAGTGACGTATGTTGAGCGACGCATAGTTGTCAACAGAACTCAACCGCACGCACGCTGGAAGAAGAAGAAGAAGAAGAAGAAGAAGAGTGTGAACGATCTTTGCCGGTGTTGTTAAAAGAATTTAAGGATACCCGGAGTACTTACCAACACGACCATCATGTTTGAGAGAGATAGTAAAGGTGAATGCATATACGAACAAGTTCTCCGTTTAGTAAACAAATTCAGCCCAAGCGTTCTTTGGTGCCGTGGATGATTACGTTACTGTTGATCATCTGTCCATCATCGTATTGATTGGTCCAAACGGCTCCTGTTCGAGCATAGTTGCTCCACAACGGATCAAGTCCAGACCGAACTTCCCGACCTCAAATGTTGTGGGCGGGCTAAGTTCAGCTCACATCCAGGCTAGCGCAGTGCGGGGATGTAAGCGTTTCAGGCGTTTCAGTGTGGATGAGCAACTTTGGAAAACGATAGTGTGGATGCAGAGTGTTTTTAGACAAACTCCATTTTCATATTTATCTGGATTAGTGTCGACGGAGCCACAGTTAGACTGGCCATAGGAGTCCATGGCGGTTTTCAAATAATAAAATAGGCGGCAGTGGCTCAGTGGTTCATGTAGATTGTCTACAAACCAGAAGGTTGGTGGTTCGATCCCCAGTTCCATCAGACCAAGTGTCGAGGTGTCCTGCTCCCGGCAGCTGGATGGCTGACACCGCCGTTGGTGTATGAATGAGTGTATCAATGGGTGAATGTGAGGCAACATGTAAAGCGCTTTGGATGGCCATAGGTCTGTTGAAAGCGCTATATAAATGCAGTCCATTTACCATTTAATAAACAAATAATTCCCAGCGATCATTGAATATTATTTTAGCTTGAAATGCCGATCCCTAATAAGTAGATGAATTGGGACGCAGCAACAGAGACTGAACTGATACACTGACAGAAACTGCAGCTGCTCACACACACACACACACACACACACACACACACACACACACACACACACACACACACAGAGGACAAACACAGGAACTACACATGAACTCAAAACTGACTTATGACTGAAATCAGCTCTATTAGACTGTGATCTGTCCTGACAGACGGGTTTGACTGTAATATGCTTATTATTTTGGCTCATAATAATGGCGTCATATGTTGTTTTGTATTTGCACATTAAACTACACTGTAAAGTCATTGTGTATCAGCAACATAAAGATGTTTTTGAGCAGTTTTTCAAGCGGCTCCTTCATCTCAAGCTGATTATGAATTTATTACTCATAACTCATTTCTCATGAGCAGAAGTGAAAGTGTTCCAGTTCAGAGCGTTGAACCAATCAAAGAGTGAAACTGTGAGTTTGAGGTGTAAATCTCATTTGCATTGGCAGGTTTAGTGATTGTGATCCTCTCAGAATAGAGCAGCTCCGTCTCCAGTGACCATGTTCAAACCCCAAGAGCTTCATTTGACATTTCCTGCTAAATGCAGCTGTTCTCAACTATTACAATCAATCAAAAGCAGCTGAAACTTTAGTGCAGGACTTTGAATGAACGACACACTGATCAATGATGCAGTCCGACACAAATGTAAGGCGTTCAGAAGCTTTATTGAATGAACAGCAATGGCAGCACATTGACAGACGGCTTCAGTATTGAGCTGTAGATCACGTGACTGCTGTGAATCCTGCCGGACGCTCGGATACGGCTCGTCTTCACTGGAGAAACATCAGCACTCGGAGCTCTTGAGGAACGAGGCCTCTTGAGCAGCTCCGTCATGTGTTACTCTGCAGACGGCGATCCGTGCCTTCCCAGCGTGCTTTGCTGAGGCTCAGGATGCTGCTGCGGCTGTAGCGCCCGGCCCGCTCGCTCTCTGCGCTGGTCTGAACCCCCTCGGTGACCTCTGACCCGTCCAGCGTCCAGCTCACCGTCGCCCCCTGTGGAGAGTAAGAGCTGAGCAGGCAGAGCAGTGCGGCTGAGCCTCCAGAGATCTGCAGAGAAGAGGGCGGCAGCAGAGACACGGAGGGCTTCACGGAGGGCCCTGCACACACACACACACACACACACACACACACACACACACACACACACACACAACATTAACGTCTGTGTTAGATGTCAGAGATGGTAATGCAGTAAAAATCATAACTTCATCTGAAATTCCACATCACTGCTTTCATTCATAATCCACATACAAACTATCCCAAATTCACTTTAGAAATATTCTCCATTAAAATAAAATATTCACCGCTACTAAATATATCAAGAACAATATATATGTATAAATAAATCAATCAGTTATCTGAAGCAGACATGATATACTGTAAAATTAATGCTAATTTGTTCTTTTCTGAATTGAGTAAAATGTTTAAACCAATTTTAATATTATTTGGGGAACACTTTACAATAATGTTTCATGAGTTAACATTAGATAACTACTTTAGTCAACATGAACTAAGAATGAACAAAACTTCTACAGCATTTATTAATCTGAGCTCATGTTCATCTCAACATTTACTAATACATTATTAAAATCAGAAGTTGTATTTGTGAACATTAGTTAATCGCTGTGAACTAACATGAACAAACAATCAACAGCTGGATTTTTATTAACGGACATTAACAAAGATTAATAAATACTGTAACAAATGTGTTGCTCATGTTTAGTTCATGTTGGTTAATACATTAACTAATGTTAACAAATGAGTTTGTGAAGCGTTTCCATTATTTGTGTTTTGAACATAATCATCATTCAGGACACTTCCTCATAAACATAACTTAATAGTTTGAGAAATGATTCATTTGAACATGTTTATCAACTCAATTTCTTTTGATGATGTCACAGATGAAATTAAATTCATTTTGTCTGTTTTATCAAACTCGTGTGTCATGCACAAAATTAAATATATTAAGAAATAATTGCAAATATCATAAAATATTGTGATTAAATCAAATACAGTGAAATGTGAGCATACATTAGGTGTGAAGTTAAACATTAAAACGCCTGCTAATATGAAATATGCTTTGAAACATAAAAACACAGAATATCTGCAAATATTAGTCCGCTTTTCACAACACAGATTGCTTCAAAGCAGCTTTACAGTGATAACAGGAAAAAATGAATTTAGTTTTTGATGAAAAGATAAAGTATGTTTTTGATGAATTCATTTCTGTTGTAAAAACTGATTTCAAAATGTAAAAACGCATGTAAAAAATATATTGCACAAAATGAAAATAATAATGTAAATATCATTATTATAAGTGTGAATCAAAGAAATAAAAGCTCATTAAAAAAAATAACACGATTTCATCTCTTAAATATCTTAGTGTGTTTTGGTCATAATTTACACCTTTTTTAAATCTAATTTCAGTTTTTCTCTCATAATTAAGACTTTTAATCATAATTTAGATTTTTAAGTCATACTTTTTACTTTAAATCCAAAAGTTTTGAATTTTTATCTCAGAATTTCAGAAGTCCTGATTGAACTGTTCATCTCACGGTGACTTAGCATGTCATATTTTGACTTTTTATCTAATAATGAGAACATTTAAAATCATATTTTCAACATTTTATCCCTTAATTATGACTTTATGATCATTTAAATGAGTTGATCAGTAATATAGATTAATATTTAGTGTCCCCAACTGAGCAAGCCAAATGCCAAATATAGCAAATATATTTCAAATATAGCAGACGATATTAAATAATCAAATACATCCGTTGGTGCGATCAATCAATAAAATAGAATTAAATATGACGATACACAAGATATGAAATGCAGCTTTTCAATAATACATTTTGTAATAAATTGAGAATATTGTAGCAAAATGCTCTTAAATAACATTAAACCTATTTCTTTAAAAACACATCATACATTATTAGAGAATTGAAGAGACTTACTGATGGTCAGTTTAGTTCCTCCACCGAAAGTGTACCACAGTGCTTCATTCTGTGAAAGCGTCGACAAAAACCTCCGTCACACTCACATGAACACACACTCCAGCAGAGAGAGACGACACACACACACACACACACACACACACACACACACACACACACACACACACACACACACACACACACACACACACACACACACACACACACACACACTGATATGAGACTCAACAGCAGCTCTTCTCGACATCACACATGGACTGATCCAGAAACACACACACACACACACACACACACACACACACACACACACAGGTTTATCTTGAAATATAAATAAATAATTTGTTTCATAATCAGTCCCAAACGCACTCATCACATTTACACTCATTCTGTTGACCTGCTTTATAATGAAATCTTCAGCCAGATTTAGATGGTCATTCCCTGTTGGATGACCTTTGACCTGTTGTACAGTCTCATGGATGATATAAATCTGCAGCACAGGTATTAAACGCTCTCAGCATCAAAGTCTGAATGAAACTGATCATTAAAACTGTGTTTAGAGGGAGAAGATCTGCCCAAAATAACATGAAGTAAATCACGAGTGTGTTTCTAAAAATAGAAGTTTATTAGCAAAGATACTAAACGACAAACCAGTGTTTCTGCTGTCTTCAGGTAAATGATCTGGAGTGTGTTTGCATATTGATCAGATGCTTCAGTGTGTGAGAGTGTTTATAGTGCTGTGAGTTTAACACTTCATCACTGACACACACAACAATCTTCATCAACATGACCTTCATCATCATCTTCATCTGGACTCTCACAGCGTTTGCTCAAGGTTTGTGGAGCACAAGTTTGATATCAATTCATTTCTTCAAGTATATTGTCAAAGTTTTGAGTGTATTTTCTTCTTGTTGTGTTTCAGAGTGTAGAGGACAGATCAGCGTCACTCAGAGTCCCTCAATGACAGCTCCACCAGAACAAACCGTCAACATCAACTGTAAAACCAGCACAGATGTGTTCAGTTATTCTGGGATACACTTTTTCAACTGGTACTCACAGAAACCTGGAGAAGCTCCTAAACTCCTGATTCGTTATGTAAAGACCCTCGAGTCAGGAACTCCATCTAGATTCAGTGGCAGTGGATCTAACAGTGATTTCACTCTGACCATCAGTGGAGTCCAGACTGAAGATGCTGGACATTATTACTGTCAGAGTTTACACTGCAGAACAGATCGGCGTGGTGTTTGTGCGGGTGATCGTGTGTTCACACAGTGATAAAGAGTCGTACAAAAACCTCCGTCAGTCAGAGTCACAGTGACTGAACTGAAACTGCAGCTGCTCACACACACACACACACACACACACACACACACACACACACACACACACACACACACACACACACACACACACACACACACACACACACACACGTCTGCTCAAAGGAGGATGTGAAATGTCATCGTCACACAAGCATCTGAAATAAAACCATCTAAATGAAGCTGCCACTCTTAATAATTATAGAGGTCAGAAAGAGATTTTGAGTTCTTATAGATCCGTCACACGTTTGAGATCTGAGTGATTTCAGTTTGCCCTAGTTGCCGCTTTTATTAATAATAGATCTTAATTCTCATAATACTCCACGGTTATTTCATCCGAGTATCCCATCCTAACATGTCATTTGTATCCTATGCTCTGTATTGGTACTTTATACTGCAGACAGTAAGAGTTTTATATGAGCTTGTTTTAATTGTAGCCCTGATCAACCAGTTCAGTTTAGACACGTCTCTCCCTCCTCTGCACCAATCAGAAGCCTCCGATAAGATAAGAAATTTTATTTGTGCTTTTAACTGAATTTTTATTGAAAACCTATTCGCAAATCTATGAGAAGGTCCAAACTGGCATCTGAGGATAACATGAGCTGATAAACCTCTGATCTAATGGAGAGCAACTGGAACAGGAGAAACTTATCCAGCTGGTCTCACAGAAACCTGGAGAAGCTCCTGAACGCTAGCCTGGATGCCAGCCAAATTTATCCCTGCCCACAACATTTGAGTTCGGGCAATTCGGTCTGGACTTGATCCGTTGTGGAGCAACTATCCTTGAAGCAGAGCTGTTCGGACCAATCAAATCACCAGGGCGGGCTTTATACGATGATGGACAGATAACACAACGTAATCATCCACGTCACCAAAGAGTGTTTGGGTTGAATTTGTTCTTGTCCTAAACGGAGAACTTGTTTGTGTAAGCATTCACCTTTACTATTTCTCTCAGAAATGATCGTGTTGATAACTCTGTGTATCCTTAAGTTATTTTTTACAACATGGGCAAAGATCTTTACACTCATCTTCTTCTACTTCTTCCAGCATGCGTGCAGTTGAGTTCTGTTGTGTTAGTGATGTGTCGTTCATGAACGATTCGTTCTTTATGAACTAATCTTAAATATGACTCGGGAACATTGAGTTGTCTCAGAGAGCGGTTTGTTCA
The DNA here is from genome assembly GCA_023029165.1 of Gobiocypris rarus. NCBI lineage: Eukaryota > Metazoa > Chordata > Actinopteri > Cypriniformes > Gobionidae > Gobiocypris > Gobiocypris rarus. The sequence goes on from CM040924.1 coordinate 2,969,538, forward strand.
TTGTGTGTTGAGCGTGCATGCGCTACAGGCCATCGGTTCTGCACAGGATCTTCTGCACTCAGCCGATGGGGCTGTGAGTCGGTGAACGAACGACTGAAACCCGAAGACTCGAGAGCTGAACTAATCAATTCTGTTTTCGGGACTGCACGCATTGCTTATAGGGCTGTCACGGCCCAGATCAGACACTGATGACAGAACTAACGGCTCAAACCCGAAGACAGGAGAGGTGTAACGTTACTAATCTTTCCAGGGAACAGACGGGATTAAATGTGAAGTGACAAAAGAAAGAACGACTGGGATTCGGAGGTGAGGTGAACTAACAGACGGCACAGCCTGAAGACCCAGCTCAGCAATTAATAAATCATTTCTTAAAGTTTGGCCTTGGCTGCATTAGCTTATACTTTATTTTTTATTCCAAATGTGATCAATATTTGCATAAGTACTAGATGTGTTGGGGAATTTTACATGTTGAATTTAAATTATATTCTGCTGAAATGAACGAGATGACTTGAAAAAAAGATTTGTTCATTTTGCTGAAGGAGATTCAAAGATCCGAGTCCGTAAAATGATCCGAACTTCCCACTACTATGCGATACTTAGAGCTGAGTCGAGTCTCGAGACAGAAGCAGATCCTCCATCATCACACGACAGATGTGTTTCCCTGCAGCTTTAGTGCTGGATTTTACAGACACTCTTTCCTCGAGTTACATCGTTACGCCAGTAGATGGCGACAAGAGACTGACTTTATGAGTGAGTCAGTGAATCATCGACTCAACGACTCGTTCAAACACTGATTCATTCAGGAACTGTGTGTTTGTTCTGCTGGGGCTTCCTTTGGAAATATTTCAGTCAGACGGACAAAAACAAAGAAACTGGCAATATTGAAAATTACTAACATGTCAAATACTCAATAACAGATTCTTGCTCATTAAACTGTTGTATAAAGCAATATCACACTCATAATCGTGATGTTGGTCTGATATTCGCTCCTGCTCGTCTGATGTTGCTTTATCAATAAAGGATTATATGAACATGTGAAATGTTTGTGAAGTCGCAATGAAACGACACATTAAACCAACTTAAATCTGTCGACGACTGAAGCGTTTGCATAGAGTGTGTTTTACATGAGCGACACGCTTCAGTCTCTGCGTGTGTGTTTATAACTCTGTCACACATCAAACATCATCAACAACTGTTTTTCACTGGAACTGAACCTACAACCAACAAACATGACTTTCATCAGCATATTGATCTGGACGCTGGCAGTGTTATGTCGAGGTTTGTGTCGGTCAAGATTACATTCGTTATTTACTTGATATCTTTATGTGTGTTGAGAAGATCTATGGATGTAAAAGTGTTTGTGATTTCTGATCTTTCTCTCTTGTCAGAATCTGTTGGGCAGGTGACAGTGACTCAAACCTCAGAGCTGCTCTCTCAAACTGGACAATCAGTCTCTGTGAGCTGTAAAACTAGCAGTGATCCAGACTGCTGTCATAATGGAAAACCTGCTCTGAGCTGGTACTCACAGAAACCTGGAGAAGCTCCTAAACTCCTGATTTATAGAGTAAACAGCCTCCAGTCAGGAACTCCATCTAGATTCAGTGGCAGTGGATCTAACAGTGATTTCACTCTGACCATCAGTGGAGTCCAGACTGAAGATGCTGGACATTATTACTGTCAGAGTTACCACTGGATCAACAGTAAAGCTGTGTTCACACAGTGATAAAGAGTCGTACAAAAACCTCCGTCAGTCAGAGTCACAGTGACTGAACTGAAACTGCAGCTGCTCACACACACACACACACACACACACACACACACACACACACACACACACACACACACATACACAACAGTGAGGATTTTCATGGATATTAAATGACATATAAAGCTTTCCTGTCAGCATGGTAAATGCTTTAATCTTTGAAAGTCTTTATGAATGTATCTAACACTGTATCTGAGGTTGATCATTGGGCCGCATGTTCTTGTTTCTTTTCATGCTCCATTGACTGAAGTTTATTTATAAAATGTGAGCTAAGCACACAAAAATGACACAAAGAAGAACTCAGAGACAATACATTTTATTTAATGACTGAATTTTAATAGCACACAGTCTTGAATGAAAGGCAGAAAGCAGAGCTGAAGCAATTACATAATTCAACACAATAATGCTCACAACAGAAAATGTTTCACAATCTATGAGCTATATCTATATATATGCTAATTAATCAAGAAATAAAACTACAGAAACGTAAAGACTGTTGTGTGTGTAAATGTAACATTTTAAAACTCTCAGCGCTGACAATTTTAAGTTTTATTGAGCAAACATGAAATTATGGATTTTATTTTGGTTTAAGTTGGAAAAGGAAGATTTTGCCAGTGTATCCAGAGCTCTCTGTGACCGTGGGTGAAGTTGGAGTGATGGAGCTGAAACCGCGTCCTCAGAGGTCAGCAGCTGCTCCTGGACATCAGAAGCTCAGAATCAGTGTGTGAGACGCCCGTCCAGCGTGCTGCCCGGGTCAGTAAAGACACTGTCTCTGACGGACTGGAGAGTTCAGGGCTCGCCCTCCTTTGAGTCTCGGACCTCTAATAGTATAACTAATGTTTTCCTTTCTCGTGTGTGTGTGTGTGTGTGTGTGTGTGTGTGTGTGTGTGTGTGTGTGTGTGTGTGTGTGTGTTTAGACAGGAATGGACCTCTACATCTCTGCTGCAATGGACCAGAGAAACTCGATCTCTGTTCTCAGCAACTTCCAATCTCTCCACGATTCTTTCAACAAACTCTTTCATCGCAGGGAACCCATTCCCAGTGCCATCCGAGCCATCCAGCAGGAACACAACATCTCTATCCGTCTACGATCCTCAGATGAGAAACAAACATTCACGGGTCAGATGAGGGACATTGGTCATAAGCAATCATTACATTAAAGCATCAGCTGTCATTGAGCATCAGTTTTACACACAAGAATCTGCTGAGAAATGATTTTAAAATGATGATGTGCTGATTTACTGCCAACATCCAGTTTGGTGTCACTGCTGAAAGTGAAGCACAGCGATACAAACTAATAACGGCTGAAGAAAAACCTCCTGAACGCTTCAGTAACTGAACTTCACACAGATCAACTGAGTCTCATCAAACACATCCGTCCTTCGGATGAGCCGATAAACCGAGGTCCTGACTCTCTGTGGTCATTGAATAATAGTTTTATCCTGGCCAAATTTGCCCATTGGCCCCTGTCCATCATCATGGCCTCCTCATCCTCCCATCGAATCATCTTCACACATTCATGCAGAATATTATTTTCTTTTTTATTTTATGGTTATTTACCTCTCATTATAAAAATAAAACAAACTGAATTTTTCAAAAAGGGAAAATGTCTGTATAACGTATGAATCAGTGGATTCAGCAATGCTCTGTGATAAACAACTGAACACTTATGAGATATCAGACTAGCCAAGAGAATTCATGAGAATATCTGCTGTGTGTTTGATGAGGGAAAATCACATGACGTTTTTTTTAATTGTCATATTTCTCATTTCTGCTCTGCTGTGAGTGAGTGTGACACATTAGAGAGGAAACGGCTTTGAATGTGTGTCCCGCCCCTGTGATCGGAGCTCAATATCAGAGCGTCTGTCAGTCCGACTGTGAATCCAACATCACTGTCCTTCAGTTTCTCTCATTCCCAGTGAAGATGACCACACACACTCTGATCATCTGCTCTCTGCTGCTGCTCCTCAACGGTCAGACTCACTTTCACTGCATTCACTGCTTTACATGGACTTGATCATTAATGTCTTCTGGTGATTTTCTTCTTGTTGTGTTTCAGAGTGTAGAGGACAGATCAGCGTCACTCAGAGTCCCTCAATGACAGCTCCACCAGAACGAACCGTCAACATCAACTGTAAAACCAGCACAGATGTGTTCAGATGGGGTTCTGATGATCGTTTAGCCTGGTACTCACAGAAACCTGGAGAAGCTCCTAAACTCCTGATTTATCTAACAAACAACCGTCAGTCAGGAACTCCATCTAGATTCAGTGGCAGTGGATCTAACAGTGATTTCACTCTGACCATCAGTGGAGTCCAGACTGAAGATGCTGGACATTATTACTGTCAGAGTTTACACTGCAGAACAAATTGGCTTGGTAATTGTGAGAGTGATTATGTGTTCACACAGTGATAAAGAGTCGTACAAAAACCTCCGTCAGTCAGAGTCACAGTGACTGAACTGAAACTGCAGCTGCACACACACACACACACACACACACACACTCACACACACACACACACACACACACACACACACACACACACACACACACACACACACACACACACACACACACACACACACACACGTCTGCTCAAAGGAGGATGTGAAATATCATCGTCACACAAGCATCTGAAATAAAACCATCTAAATGAAGCTCTTTTGTAGATTATAGAGTTCAGAAATCAAAGCTTTAGTTGAGAGAAACAAGTATAGACAAAGTCCTTTTAGACAAATTTTTTTTTTATAATATCCTTTATGTAAAAGGATAATTAATCTTCACTAAATCAAAGATAAAATCTGCCGAATCCCTCCAAAAACGTTGAATAATTTGACATTGGAAAAACAAATGTGCTCACATAAATCATCAATATCAGAGTATCTCGACATTAATGATTTAACAGGGTAGATGGTGTGCAACATTTTAAAATAGATTTCTTTAGTTGTATTATTAATACAATATTTAAAGGGGATTGACCGAGCTGTCTTCCAATTAATATTATCAATAACAGAGTTTGGCTTAAATCACCTGTGATGATGACGTCATCGGAATGCGCACGTCAGAGGCTATAAACACACGTGACACAGGCGCGCTCATCATCAGGTGTGTTTTCTTCAGAACTGCATTGTGCACTGAAACAAACTGTTCTTCTCAAACTATCCCCTTTTGTTTGGAGTTAGTTTCGCTAGGCAGGAATAAAGCCTTTTCACTCTATTTCTCTTTCTCTCTAAACGAAAGAATTGGAGAATCCAGCGCGAGATGAATCCCTGATTATGATGCGCATGCGCCGGTGCTTGTGTTTGAGAATGGCGAGAGCTCAGCACTGTGAGCTGTTTCTATTAAAGCGCTTCATATCGCGAGTCGATCTGGCTGAGGAGCCGGAGACGGGCTTTCCCTTTCTCTCGTCCTCTCGTCCGCCGCTGAACATGGCGCTTCTTCAGAGCTGAGGACGGGAGTCTCTCCTCAATAAAGTCACTGGGATCTCAGATCACGGGTCCGCTATACATGTAGCCTATATAATGCCAGGGAGCCGACGGAGATTCCCTTTCTCTCTTGTTCCTATGATCGCGTGCAAACGATTGTGTGTGTTTGCAAACTATGATTTTATGATTCTTTGTTGAAACTGCTCTAATATGGAAATAACTCTTCAGCCTTTCATCCAGACCGTTTTTACTTGACTGGTTGATATTTGGCTGCAAGAAATACTGAGAAATGATTTAAATAATCATCTGATTTGAAAAGTTATGTTTGTATTAATATATTGTCTGGCTGTTATATTTCTGAGGATTTAAATGGTGAAATAGCGTCTGGAGATGAAGCTCATGTGGAGTTACTCGAGGTGGTCACTCATGCAGTAGCCAGATTACAGGCCGTCCACACTCATACATTTTAGTTTAAAAGCGTATATTTTTCTCTCTGTTTTGGCCTTCCGTCCACACTGAGACTGTCAGTGTTCATTTTGACAGCCATTTCCGATTTAGTCTTCGTCTTCAGACAAAAGTGCTTATGAGTCTTAGTCACATTTTAGTCATTTTGTCTTTCATAGTTATAGTCTAGTTTTAGTCGATGAAAAGTAACTGCATTTTTTTATCAAGTTTTAGTCATTATTTTTAGTCAAACTGCCGTTACCAACATTATTTTTGGTAGCTTTTTATATCTAGTCTTTAGACAAAAATGGTCATTATAATTTTTCTCTATTTTAGACCAATTCAATTAAGCTTATGCGGAATTTAAATCAGGTTGTATTGACATTGCACTCTTAGTTAGTAGCACTTATGCAATGCTACATATCCCTTTACCACTTAAGGGTGAGTAAATGATAATAGATTTTTCATTTTGGGGTGAACTATACCTTTAAGACCTCATTAATAGTCTACCAGGATCCCACTACTACTACACATGTTTTATTGTAAAGTGTTAACGTTTATTTAAAGACACAAATGACTTAGTGTACGAGGACACTCGCAAAGACAAAGATTTTGACACTAAGCGTATTTGAACGTTCAAACACAAGGCACGAAATGAACTCATGCGCTGTATGAGGTGCGCCGCGCGTATCAGGCTTAATTTAACACGCGCATTTACCTAAATTAATTCTCCCTCGCTGCTTAATGTGCCTGAATGTTTTAAAAACAATGATTAAAAAGCGTTTAAATGATAAGCTTATGATGATGGCGCAACACGATTGAAATATTTCAACCGGCGCCTTAAGCTTTATATAGGCTAGTTTGTTCAAACATAACATTTTTTTTACATCCATCAGGTTTATAATCAAACTAACCTAAAATCGGTGGGGACGATGGCGCTGTGTTTTTACCTGCTTCATGTGCCCATCAACTTGCTGTTCCTCAACTTCCACTCCACTCCACTGGGATTTTACTGACTAACTTGATCTCTGCTCTGTCTTTTAAGTTTTTACTTTTTTGACATTTATTCCTATCGAAGATCGTTCTTTGCGTGACCATTTTCAAATGAGTCTACACGAGAACGCTGCGTTGCATAGAGCTCGCTAGATCGAGATTTGGTAGCCTAGAGCACCCGTACTTGTGACGTCAGCTGCAGCTGTCAGATTCAGAGAGATCAGATTCAGAGAGATCAGATTCAGAGATCAGATTCAGAGAGATCAGATTCAGAGAGATCAGATTCAGAGAGATCAGATTCAGAGAGATCAGATTCAGAGATCAGATTCAGAGAGATCAGATTCAGAGAGATCAGATTCAGAGAGATCAGATTCAGAGATCAGATTCAGAGATCAGATTCAGAGAGATCAGATTCAGAGATCAGATTCAGAGATCAGATTCAGAGATCAGATTCAGAGATCAGATTCAGAGAGATCAGATTCAGAGAGATCAGATTCAGAGATCAGATTCAGAGATCAGATTCAGAGAGATCAGATTCAGAGAGATCAGATTCAGAGATCAGATTCAGAGATCAGATTCAGAGAGATCAGATTCAGAGAGATCAGATTCAGAGAGATCAGATTCAGAGATCAGATTCAGAGATCAGATTCAGAGATCAGATTCAGAGATCAGATTCAGAGATCAGATTCAGAGATCAGATTCAGAGAGATCAGATTCAGAGATCAGATTCAGAGAGATCAGATTCAGAGAGATCAGATTCAGAGATCAGATTCAGAGATCAGATTCAGAGAGATCAGATTCAGAGATCAGATTCAGAGAGATCAGATTCAGAGAGATCAGATTCAGAGATCAGATTCAGAGAGATCAGATTCAGAGATCAGATTCAGAGAGATCAGATTCAGAGAGATCAGATTCAGAGATCAGATTCAGAGATCAGATTCAGAGATCAGATTCAGAGAGATCAGATTCAGAGATCAGATTCAGAGATCAGATTCAGAGATCAGATTCAGAGATCAGATTCAGAGAGATCAGATTCAGAGATCAGATTCAGAGAGATCAGATTCAGAGAGATCAGATTCAGAGATCAGATTCAGAGATCAGATTCAGAGAGATCAGATTCAGAGAGATCAGATTCAGAGATCAGATTCAGAGATCAGATTCAGAGAGATCAGATTCAGAGAGATCAGATTCAGAGATCAGATTCAGAGATCAGATTCAGAGATCAGATTCAGAGATCAGATTCAGAGAGATCAGATTCAGAGAGATCAGATTCAGAGAGATCAGATTCAGAGAGATCAGATTCAGAGATCAGATTCAGAGAGATCAGATTCAGAGAGATCAGATTCAGAGAGATCAGATTCAGAGATCAGATTCAGAGAGATCAGATTCAGAGATCAGATTCAGAGATCAGATTCAGAGATCAGATTCAGAGAGATCAGATTCAGAGATCAGATTCAGAGAGATCAGATTCAGAGATCAGATTCAGAGAGATCAGATTCAGAGAGATCAGATTCAGAGATCAGATTCAGAGATCAGATTCAGAGATCAGATTCAGAGATCAGATTCAGAGAGATCAGATTCAGAGATCAGATTATGCAGACACCTTCCTTGACGGACGCACATTTTTGAAAGACAGCAAATTAAGAGATCATGTTTTTAATGTCCGACATTCCTCAAATAACATTATAGTCCCGTCTCGTCTTGTTAACAAAGAAACGGAATAAGTAACAGTAAGTGACGTATGTTGAGCGACGCATAGTTGTCAACAGAACTCAACCGCACGCACGCTGGAAGAAGAAGAAGAAGAAGACGAGTGTGAACGATCTTTGCCGGTGTTGTTAAAATAATAATTTAAGGATACCCGGAGTACTTACCAACACGACCATCATATTTGAGAGAGATAGTAAAGGTGAATGCATATACGAACAAGTTCTCCGTTTAGTAAACAAATTCAGCCCAAGCGTTCTTTGGTGCCGTGGATGATTACGTTACTGTTGATCATCTGTCCATCATCGTATTGATTGGTCCAAACGGCTCCTGGTCGAGCATAGTTGCTCCACAACGGATCAAGTCCAGACCGAACTTCCCGACCTCAAATGTTGTGGGCGGGGCTAAGTTCGGCTCACATCCAGGCTAGCGCAGTACGGGATGTAAGTTGCCAGACGCTTTCAGTGTGGATGAGCAACTTTGGAAAACGATAGTGTGGATGCAGAGTGTTTTAGACAAACTCCATTTTCATATTTATCTGGATTAGTGTCGACGGAGCCACAGTTAGACTGGCCATAGGAGTCCGTGGCGGTTTTCAAATAATCATCAAATAATTCCCAGCGATCACTGAATATTATTTTAGCTTGAAATGCCAATCCCTAATAAGTTTGGGACGCAGAAACAGAGACTGAACCGATACACTGACAGAAACTGCAGCTGCACACACACACACACACACACACACACACACACAGAGGACAAACACAGGAACTACACATGAACTCAAAACTGACTTATGACTGAAATCAGCTCTATTAGACTGTGATCTGTCCTGACAGACGGGTTTGACTGTAATATGCTTATTATTTTTGGCTCATAATAATGGCGTCATAAGTTGTTTTGTATTTGCACATTAAACTACACTGTAAAGTCATTGTGTATCAGCAACATAAAGATGTTTTTGAGCAGTTTTTCAAGCGGCTCCTTCGTCTCAAGCTGATTATGAATTTATTACTCATAACTCATTTCTCATGAGCAGAAGTGAAAGTGTTCCAGTTCAGAGCGTTGAACCAATCAAAGAGTGAAACTGTGAGTTTGAGGTGTAAATCTCATTTGCATTGGCAGGTTTAGTGATTGTGATCCTCTCAGAATAGAGCAGCTCCGTCTCCAGTGACCATGTTCAAACCCCAAGAGCTTCATTTGACATTTCCTGCTAAATGCAGCTGTTCTCAACTATTACAATCAATCAAAAGCAGCTGAAACTTTAGTGCAGGACTTTGAATGAACGACACACTGATCAATGATGCAGTCCGACACAAATGTAAGGCGTTCAGAAGCTTTATTGAATGAACAGCAATGGCAGCACATTGACAGACGGCTTCAGTATTGAGCTGTAGATCACGTGACTGCTGTGAATCCTGCCGGACGCCGGATACGGCTCGTCTTCACTGGAGAAACATCAGCACTCGGAGCTCTTGAGGAACGAGGCCTCTTGAGCAGCTCCGTCATGTGTTACTCTGCAGACGAAGCGATCCGTGCCTTCCCAGCGTGCTTTGCTGAGGCTCAGGACGCTGCTGCGGCTGTAGCGCCCGGCCCGCTCGCTCTCTGCGCTGGTCTGAACCCCCTCGGTGACCTCTGACCCGTCCAGCGTCCAGCTCACCGTCGCCCCCTGTGGAGAGTAAGAGCTGAGCAGGCAGAGCAGTGCGGCTGAGCCTCCAGAGATCTGCAGAGAAGAGGGCGGCAGCAGAGACACGGAGGGCTTCACGGAGGGCCCGGCTGCACACACACACACACACACACACACACACATTAACGTCTGTGTTAGATGTCAGAGATGGTAATGCAGTAAAAATCATAACTTCATCTGAAATTCCACATCACTGCTTTCATTCATAATCCTCATACAAACTATCCCAAATTCACTTTAGAAATATTCTCCATTAAAATAAAATATTCACAGCTACTAAATATGTCAAGAACAATATATATGTATAAATAAATCAATTAGTTATCTGAAGCAGACATGATATACTGTAAAATTAATGCTAATTTGTTCTTTTCTGAATTGAGTAAAATGTTTAAACCAATTTTAATATTATTTGGGGAACACTTTACAAAAATGTTTCATGAGTTAACATTAGATAACTACTTTAGTCAACATGAACTAAGAATGAGCAATAATTCTACAGCATTTATTAATCTGAGCTCATGTTCATCTCTACATTTACTAATACATTATTAAAATCAGAAGTTGTATTTGTGAACATTAGTTAATGCGCTGTGAACTAACATGAACAAACAATCAACAGCTGGATTTTTATTAACGGACATTAACAAAGATTAATAAATACTGTAACAAATGTGTTGCTCATGTTTAGTTCATGTTGGTTAATACATTAACTAATGTTAACAAATGAGTTTGTGAAGCGTTTCCATTATTTGTGTTTTGAACATAATCATCATTCAGGACACTTCCTCATAAACATAACTTAATAGTTTGAGAAATGATTCATCTGAACATGTTTATCAACTCAATTTCTTTTTGATGATGTCACAGATGAAATTAAATTCATTTTGTCTGTTTTATCAAACTCGTGTGTCATGCACAAAATTAAATATATTAAGAAATAATTGCAAATATCATAAAATATTGTGATTAAATCAAATACAGTGAAATGTGAGCATACATTAGGTGTGAAGTTAAACATTAAAACGCCTGCTAATATGAAATATGCTTTGAAACATAAAAACACAGAATATCTGCAAATATTAGTCCGCTTTTCACAACACAGATTGCTTCAAAGCAGCTTTACAGTGATAACAGGAAAAAATGAATTTAGTTTTTGATGAAAAGATAAAGTATGTTTTGATTAATTAATTTCTGTTGTAAAAACTGATTTCAAAATGTAAAACGCATGTTAAAAATATATTGCACAAAATGAAAACAATAATGTAAATATCATTATTATAAGTGTGAATCAAAGAAATAAAAGCGCATTAAAAAATAACGCATGATTTCATCTCATAAATGTCTTAGTGTGTGTTTTGGTCATAATTTACACCTTTTTTTAAACTAATTTCAGTTTTTCTCTCATAATTAGGACTTTTAATCATAATTTAGATTTTTAAGTCATACTTTTACTTTAAATCCCAAAGTTTTGAATTTTTATCTCAGAATTTCAGAAGTCCTGATTGAACTGTTCATCTCACGGGACTTAGCATGTCATATTTTGACTTTAAAATTTAAAATCATACTTTCAACATTGTATCCCTTAATTATGACTTTATGATCATTTAATATAGCAAATATATTTCAAATATAGCAGACAATATTAAATAATCAAATACATCTGTTAGTGCGATCAATCAATAAAATAGAATTAAATATGACGATACACAAGATATGAAATGCAGCTTTTCAATAATACATTTTTGTAATAAATTGAGAATATTGTAGCCAAATGCTCTTAAATAACATTAAACCTATTTCTTTAAAAACACATCATACATTATTAGAGAATTGAAGAGACTTACTGATGGTCAGTTTAGTTCCTCCACCGAAAGTCCACCACAGTGCTTCATTCTGTGAAAGCGTCGTACAAAAACCTCCGTCACACTCACATGAACACACACTCCAGCAGAGAGAGACGACACACACACACACACACACTGATATGAGACTCAACAGCAGCTCTTCTCAACATCACACATGGACTGATCCAGAAACACACACACACTCACACACACATACACACACACACACACACACACACACACACACACACACACACACACACACACACACACTGAGGATTTTAATGGATATTAAATTAAATAATAAATGTATGCCCTTAACCCTGAAAGACCCTCCCAAAAATGTAGGAGACCTCTAAAGCATAAATAAATGTTTTTTTAACATTTTAGTAAGTTTTTAGGGAATGTTGTAATATTGTAGTGTTGGGCTGAATTTCAGTGATTTCACTCACTGTCTGAACAAATGTAGAGACTATCTAAGGGTTCATTTGCAGGGTGTAATCATTATATTAGTATAGTGCACACAATATTAATAATTGGACAAGTCATATTTTTATGAGAAATAATTTATTATTAAAAATATGTTCAGATTACATTTACAAAACCTGATGAGCTGAATGAAAACATTGGCATTTCTGTGATTTATCTCTGTTCATAGTCATATTCAGATATGATAGTCCCATAGGCAGCTCTTGCAGACGGTGTGTCGGTGTAGCCTTTACCAGTGTCTGCAGCGTCCTCTATTGTGTTCATATCTCCTGACACAACTTTCAGAAATACTCCAGTGGTGTGTGAAGGCAGACGGCATTATTAGTGATCTCCTGACCTGAGAAATCAGTGTTGGGACTGATCCTTCATCAGCCAGCGAGACCGTCACGGGGCATGGGCTGTGTTCTTGAGTGACTTGATTTTGTTGGCATGATGTTCACATATTCATCAGATTGCTGCTCAATGGGTTGTTTATTTCACTTTTCCAGTTCAGAGGCATCTCCACATTCATCTTCTTAACTTGTATCAGAATCCATTTTAAAATCTCTGTTCCCATTTTGGACACCTTTTTTTTTTTTTGCTGCATCATGAAATAAATCAGGAATCTGGTTTTGAGGTAAATAAGTGTTAATAAATACATTTATTACGAGTTTATAACGTATGAGTAAAAAGGGCTCACTATTTGGTAGATATTGCGTTAAAGTGACCCTTTTATTTATGCAGTTATAACTGCTTATCAATGATTTATAATGCATTTGTAAATGAGTTATTAGTCATTAATAAACACATTTATAAACCCTTTACTCAGGGAACCTTAATGTAAAGTGTCACCACATTTTGTACATGCTAAATACTTTAACAATCTTTATATTATTACATGTATCAGAATCCATTTTTAAAATCACTGTTCCCATTTGGGACGCCATCAATGACATCATACAGTCTTTCCTGACCGGTTATTTTCCATATTCCATGTGATGATACGTAAACATTGTAAAGAATTCACACATTGCACAAAACCGCACAATACTGTCTGGAGAGCTCATTGTTCCCTCGACTATCATGAATTTAACGTCCCACTTCCCAGAGCATTATCCGTCCCTCCTGCAGGACGCAGATATTTGGGGAACCAAGCAAAGCCTAGAAAAGAAATCAGGACCAGTGACGTATCTTTCATAAATTCATAAGCTGCAGATAGTTTCAAATACTACACAAACACTTTCAAAACTCAAAGAAATACTGTATTCCTCAATTCAACTTATACTTATTATTTAATAATAATGACATTTAGATTAAAACTCAAAATTGAAACAAAGATATTTAAAACTTGTGAATGATCAAAAACATTGTTTCTATTAATTTCACATGAAACGGGTGAGAAGTAAAATGTAATGTGCAGAGGCAGAGTTTGCTACCGCTTTCCCGGTGTAAAATCACAACATTGGCATCACAAGCTCAACATTCAATATGAATAAAGCATTCAACCGTACCTTAATATCTGCATGATCTAGACATATTACTAAATACATCAACAATATTTTGGCCATTTTACTGGAATGTTGATTTCTCCAGTCCTGTAAAACCAGATGATGTGCTTCAAGTCAAGGTCGAGGTTGTGTGAGTTCATGGTGAAAAGGCCCATTCACGAAATATTCCATCCAATAGCATTGCAGGGCTGAACAATAGCACACATTAGTTGTGTAAATGTGATCTTAGAGAGAATAAAAACTTCTGCAGGTTTATTTTAGTAGAGCTAAACTTGTGTGTGTGTGTGTGTGTGTGTGTGTGTGTGTGTCTGTGTGTGTGTGTGTGTGTGTTAATGAGTGACTGTCTTCAGGTAAATGATCTGGAGTGTGTTTGCATATTGATCAGATGCTTCAGTGTGTGAGAGTGTTTATAGTGCTGTGAGTTTAACACTTCATCACTGACACACAACAATCTTCATCAACATGACCTTCATCATCATCTTCATCTGGACTCTCACAGCGTTTGCTCAAGGTTTGTGGAGCACAAGTTTGATATCAATTCATTTCTTCAAGTATATTGTCAAAGTTTTGAGTGTATTTTCTTCTTGTTGTGTTTCAGAGTGTAGAGGACAGATCAGCGTCACTCAGAGTCCCTCAATGACAGCTCCACCAGAACAAACCGTCAACATCAACTGTAAAACCAGCAGAAATGTGATCAGGGATAGAGATGGGGATGATTATATATTCTGGTACTCACAGAAACCTGGAGAAGCTCCTAAACTCCTGATTCGATATGCAAAAAAACTCCAGTCAGGAACTCCATCTAGATTCAGTGGCAGTGGATCTAACAGTGATTTCACTCTGACCATCAGTGGAGTCCAGACTGAAGATGCTGGACATTATTACTGTATGAATTTACATTGCAGAACAGGCTCTGATAGTTATTGTGCGGGTGATCGTGTGTTCACACAGTGATAAAGAGTCGTACAAAACCTCCGTCAGTCAGAGTCACAGTGACTGAACTGAAACTGCAGCTGCTCACACACACACACACACACACACACACACACACACACACACACACACACACACACGTCTGCTCAAAGGAGGATGTGAAATATCATCGTCACACAAGCATCTGAAATAAAACCATCTAAATGAAGCTGCCACTCTTAATAATTATAGAGGTCAGAAAGAGATTTGGAGCTCTTATAGATCCGTCACGTTTGAGATCTGAGTGATTTCAGTTTGCCCTAGTTGCCACTTTTATTAATAATAGATCTTAATTCTCATAATACTCCACGGTTATTTCATCCGAGTATCCCATCCTAACATGTCATTTGTATCCTATGCTCTGTATTGGTACTTTATATTGCAGACAGTAAGAGTTTCATATGAGCTTGTTTTAATTGTAGCCCTGATCAACCAGTTCAGTTTAGACACGCCTCTCCCTCCTCTGCACCAATCAGAAGCCTCCGATAAGATAAGAAATTTAATTTGTGCTTTTAATTGAATTTTTATTGAAAACCTATTCGCAAATCTATGAGAAGGTCCAAACTGGCATCTGAGGATAACATGAGCTGATAAACCTCAGTGTAAACTGATGAATATGAACAAACCTCTGATCTAATGGAGAGCAACTGGAACAGGAGAAACTTATCCAGCTGGTCTCACAGAAACCTGGAGAAGCTCCTGAACGCTTGCCTGGATGCCAGACAAATTTATCCCTGCCCACAACATTTGAGTTCGGGCAATTCGGTCTGGACTTGATCCGTTGTGGAGCAACTATCCTTGAAGCAGAGCTGTTCGGACCAATCAAATCGCCAGGCCGGGCTTTATACGATGATGGACAGATAACACAACGTAATCATCCATGTCACCAAAGAGTGTTTGGGTTGAATTTGTTCTTGTCCTAAACGGAGAACTTGTTTGTGTAAGCATTCACCTTTACTATTTCTCTCAGAAATGATCGTGTTGATAACTCTGTGTATCCTTAAGTTATTTTTACAACATGGGCAAAGATCTTTACACTCATCTTCTTCTACTTCTTCCAGCGTGCGTGCAGTTGAGTTCTGTTGATAACTGTTAGTGATGTGTCGTTCATGAACGATTCGTTCTTTATGAACTAATCTTAAATATGACTCGGGAGCATCGAGTTGTCTCAGAGAGCGGTTTGTTCATTGTGTGTTGAGCGTGCATGCGCTACAGGCCATCGGTTCTGCACAGGATCTTCTGCACTCAGCCGATGGGGCTGTGAGTCGGTGAACGAACGACTGAAACCCGAAGACTCGAGCTGAACTAATCAATTCTGCTTTCGGGACTACACTCATTGCTTATAGGGCTGTCACGGCCCAGATCAGACACTGATGACAGAACTAACGGCTCAAACCCGAAGACAGGAGAGGTGTAACGTTACTAATCTTTCCAGGAACAGACGTGATTAAATGTGAAGTGACAAAAGAAAGAATGACTGGGATTCGGAGGTGAGGTGAACTAACAGACGGCACAGCCTGAAGACCCAGCTCAGCAATTAATAAATCATTTCTTAAAGTTTGGCCTTGGCTGCATTAGCTTATACTTTATTTTTATTCCAAATGTGATCAATATTTGCATAAGTACTAGATGTGTTGGGGAATTTTACATGTTGAATTTAAATTATATTCTGCTGAAATGAACGAGATGACTTGAAAAAGATTTGTTCATTTTGCTGAAGGAGATTCAAAGATCCGAGTCCGTAAAATGATCCGAACTTCCCACTACTATGCGATACTTAGAGCTGAGTCGAGTCTCGAGACAGAAGCAGATCCTCCATCATCACACGACAGATGTGTTTCCTGCAGCTTTAGTGCTGGATTTTACAGACACTCTTTCCTCGAGTTACATCGTTACGCCAGTAGATGGCGACAAGAGACTGACTTTATGAGTGAGTCAGTGAATCATCGACTCAACGACTCGTTCAAACACTGATTCATTCAGGAACTGTGTGTTTGTTCTGCTGGGGCTTCCTTTGGAAATATTTCAGTCAGACGGACAAAAACAAAGAAACTGGCAATATTGAAAATTACTAACATGTAAAATACTCAATAACAGATTCTTGCTCATTAAACTGTATAAAGCAATATCACACTCATAATCGTGATGTTGGTCTGATATTCGCTCCTGCTCGTCTGATGTTGCTTTATCAATAAAGGATTATATGAACATGTGAAATGTTTGTGAAGTCGCAATGAAACGACACATTAAACCAACTTAAATCTGTCGACGACTGAAGCGTTTGCATAGAGAGTGTGTTTTACATGAGCGACACGCTTCAGTCTCTGTGTGTGTGTTTATAACTCTGTCACACATCAAACATCATCAACAACTGTTTTTCACTGGAACTGAACCTACAACCAACAAACATGACTTTCATCAGCATATTGATCTGGACGCTGGCAGTGTTATGTCGAGGTTGTGTCGGTCAAGATTACATTCGTTATTTACTTGATATCTTTATGTGTGTTGAGAAGATCTATGGATGTAAAAGTGTTTGTGATTTCTGATCTTTCTCTCTTGTCAGAATCTGTTGGGCAGGTGACAGTGACTCAAACCTCAGAGCTGCTCTCTCAAACTGGACAATCAGTCACTGTGAGCTGTAAAACTAGCAGTGATCCAGACTGCTGTCATAATGGAAAACCTGCTCTGAGCTGGTACTCACAGAAACCTGGAGAAGCTCCTAAACTCCTGATTTATAGAGTAAACAGCCTCCAGTCAGGAACTCCATCTAGATTCAGTGGCAGTGGATCTAACAGTGATTTCACTCTGACCATCAGTGGAGTCCAGACTGAAGATGCTGGACATTATTACTGTCAGAGTTACCACTGGATCAACAGTAAAGCTGTGTTCACACAGTGATAAAGAGTCGTACAAAAACCTCCGTCAGTCAGAGTCACAGTGACTGAACTGAAACTGCAGCTGCTCACACACACACACACACACACACACACACACACACACACACACACACACACACACACACACACACACACACACAACAGTGAGGATTTTCATGGATATTAAATGACATATAAAGCTTTCCTGTCAGCATGGTAAATGCTTTAATCTTTGAAAGTCTTTATGAATGTATCTAACACTGTATCTGAGGTTGATCATTGGGCCGCATGTTCTTGTTTCTTTTCATGCTCCATTGACTGAAGTTTATTTATAAAATGTGAGCTAAGCACACAAAAATGACACAAAGAAGAACTCAGAGACAATACATTTTATTTAATGACTGAATTTTAATTTAGCACACAGTCTTGAATGAAAGGCAGAAAGCAGAGCTGAAGCAATTACATAATTCAACACAATAATGCTCACAACAGAAAATGTTTCACAATCTATGAGCTATATCTATATATATGCTAATTAATCAAGAAATAAAACTACAGAAACGTAAAGACTGTTGTGTGTGTAAATGTAACATTTTTAAAACTCTCAGCGCTGACAATTTTAAGTTTTATTGAGCAAACATGAAATTATGGATTTTATTTTGGTTTAAGTTGGAAAAGGAAGATTTTGCCAGTGTATCCAGAGCTCTCTGTGACCGTGGGTGAAGTTGGAGTGATGGAGCTGAAACCGCGTCCTCAGAGGTCAGCAGCTGCTCCTGGACATCAGAAGCTCAGAATCAGTGTGTGAGACGCCCGTCCAGCGCCTGCTGCCCCGGGTCAGTAAAGACACTGTCTCTGACGGACTGGAGAGTTCAGGGCTCGCCTCCTTTGAGTCTCGGACCTCTAATAGTATAACTAATGTCTTCCTTTCTCGTATGTGTGTGTGTGTGTGTGTGTGTGTGTGTGTGTGTGTGTGTGTGTGTGTGTGTGTGTGTGTGTGTGTGTGTGTGTGTGTGTGTGTGTGTGTGTGTGTTTAGACAGGAATGGACCTCTACATCTCTGCTGCAATGGACCAGAGAAACTCGATCTCTGTTCTCAGCAACTTCCAATCTCTCCACGATTCTTTCAACAAACTCTTTCATCGCAGGGAACCCATTCCCAGTGCCATCCGAGCCATCCAGCAGGAACACAACATCTCTATCCGTCTACGATCCTCAGATGAGAAACAAACATTCACGGGTCAGATGAGGGACATTGGTCATAAGCAATCATTACATTAAAGCATCAGCTGTCATTGAGCATCAGTTTTACACACAAGAATCTGCTGAGAAATGATTTTAAAATGATGATGTGCTGATTTACTGCCAACATCCAGTTTGGTGTCACTGCTGAAAGTGAAGCACAGCGATACAAACTAATAACGGCTGAAGAAAAACCTCCTGAACGCTTCAGTAACTGAACTTCACACAGATCAACTGAGTCTCATCAAACACATCCGTCCTTCGGATGAGCCGTTAAACCGAGGTCCTGACTCTCTGTGGTCATTAAAAATCCCAGGATGTCCTTCGGAAAAGAGTAGGGGTTTAACCCGGCATCCTGGCCAAATTTGCCCATTGGCCCTGTCCATCATCATGGCCTCCTCATCCTCCCATCGAATCATCTTCACACATTCATGCAGAATATGATTTTCTTTTTATTTTATGGTTATTTACCTCTCATTATAAAAATAAAACAAACTGAATTTTTCAAAAAGGGAAAATGTCTGTATAACGTATGAATCAGTGGATTCAGCAATGCTCTGTGATAAACAACTGAACACTTATGAGATATCAGACTAGCCAAGGGAATTCATGAGAATATCTGCTGTGTGTTTGATGAGGGAAAATCACATGACGTTTTTTTAATTGTCATATTTCTCATTTCTGCTCTGCTGTGAGTGAGTGTGACACATTAGAGAGGAAACGGCTTTGAATGTGTGTCCCGCCCCTGTGATCGGAGCTCAATATCAGAGCGTCTGTCAGTCCGACTGTGAATCCAACATCACTGTCCTTCAGTTTCTCTCATTCCCAGTGAAGATGACCACACACACTCTGATCATCTGCTCTGCTGCTGCTCCTCAACGGTCAGACTCACTTTCACTGCATTCACTGCTTTACATGGACTTGATCATTAATGTCTTCTGGTGATTTTCTTCTTGTTGTGTTTCAGAGTGTAGAGGACAGATCAGCGTCACTCAGAGTCCCTCAATGACAGCTCCACCAGAACAAACCGTCAACATCAACTGTAAAACCAGCACAGATGTGTACAATGATGATTGTTTAGCCTGGTACTCACAGAAACCTGGAGAAGCTCCTAAACTCCTGATTTATTTGACCGACAGACTCGAGTCAGGAACTCCATCTAGATTCAGTGGCAGTGGATCTAACAGTGATTTCACTCTGACCATCAGTGGAGTCCAGACTGAAGATGCTGGACATTATTACTGTCAGAGTTTACATGAAATCAACAGTGATCTTGTGTTCACACAGTGATAAAGAGTCGTACAAAACCTCCGTCAGTCAGAGTCACAGTGACTGAATTGAAACTGCAGCTACACACACACACACACACACACACACACACACACACACACGTCTGCTCAAAGGAGGATGTGAAATATCATCGTCACACAAGCATCTGAAATAAAACCATCTAAATGAAGCTGCCACTCTTAATAATTATAGAGGTCAGAAATCAAAGCATTAGTTGAGAGAAACAAGTCCTTTTAGACAATTTTTTTAAATGCATTCTTATAATATCCTTTAATGTAAAATAATAATTAATCTTCACAAAGATAAAATCTGCGAATCCTCCAAAAACGTTGAATGATTTGACATTGGAAAAACAAATGTGAACATAAATCATCAATATCAGAGTATCTCGACATTAATGATTTAACAGGGTAGATGGTGTGCAACATTTTAACATGTATTTATTTAGTTTTATTATTAATACAATATTTAAAGGGGATTAACTGAGCTGTCTTCCAATTAATATTATCAATAACAGAGTTTGGCTTAAATCACCTCTGATGATGACGTCATCGGAATGCGCACGTCAGAGGCTATAAACACACGTGACACAGGTGCGCTCATCATCAGGTGTGTTTTCTTCAGGACTGCATTGTGCACTGAAACAAACTGTTCTTCTCAAACTATCCCCTTTTGTTAGGAGTTAGTTTCGCTAGGCAGGAATAAAGCCTTTTCACTCTATTTCTCTTTCTCTCTAAACGAAAGAATTGGAGAATCCAGCGCGAGATGAATCCCTGATTATGATGCGCATGCGCCGGTGTTTGAGAATGGCGAGAGCTCAGCACTGTGAGCTGTTTCTATTAAAGCGCTTCATATCGCGAGTCGATCTGGCTGAGGAGCCGGAGACGGGCTTTCCCTTTCTCTCGTCCTCTCGTCCGCCGCTGAACATGGCGCTTCTTCAGAGCTGAGGACGGGAGTCTCTCCTCAATAAAGTCACTGGGATCTCAGATCACGGGTCCGCTATACATGTAGCCTATATAATGCCAGGGAACTGAGCCGACGGAGATTCCCTTTCTCTCTTGTTCCTATGATCGCGTGCAAACGATTGTGTGTGTTTGCAAACTATGATTTTATGATTCTTTGTTGAAACTGCTCTAATATGGAAATAACTCTTCAGCCTTTCATCCAGACCGTTTTTACTTGACTGGTTGATACTTGGCGGCAAGAAATACTGAGAAATGATTTAAATACTGATGGGGAGACCGGGAAGGTTGTAACACGGGTCAGTTGTAACAACTCCAATCTGTCCAACCAGGAACTAGTTAGAAATCACCAAATTCACTTCACACTTGCTAAATTGAGTCCTTATTCCACATGTGATAAGGTAGAGTTCTGTGGTAGACATAGCAGATTTTATAGCGAATTTTTTGAGGTAAGAAAGTAACTTTTTACTTTTTTATTTCTGTTATGGAAATTTCTGCTTTTTAGTTAAACTCATCAAATTAAAAATTTGTTTATTGTGTGTCTGTGTAGATATTTTCATGCAAGTTGTTAGTGTTAATGTTTTAGCTGTTAGCTGTAAGGTGAGCTAGTTCATGGCTACATGCCACTGGGTTAGTTGTAACAATAATGAAATATTAGTACACAATGTTTGTGCTCAAGTTCAATTTATTATGGTCAATTACTATGACTGAGAATCTCAGAGTCTCACACACACACACACACACACACGTTCAATTTCAACATTTTACTATGACTGTAACAAACATGCTTACACACAATGTTTGTGTTCAAATTCAATTTATTATGGTCAATTACTATTGAGATGACTGACAGTTATATTGTCAGTCAGTGTTGAATAAAAGCTTTAAAAATATTTTTTATCATAATCCTTATTTCATTGTTACATCTCACCTCGGTGGATCTAAATGTTACATCTCACCCCAGGGTATGTTACGACTGACCCAGACTATGGGGTGAATTGTAACATTTCACTCCTCGTGTTAAAAACTAAACCATGCATTTTCTGTTTGTGTAGCAAAGATAATAGCCATCTCATTTAATAGCAGACACTTGTGACTAGTTTGAATCACATTTTGAACACACTGTTACAACAAAATGTTACAACCATCCCTGGGCTCCCTAAATGATTTAAATACTGCTTTGAAAAGTTATATGTTTGTATTAATATATTGTCTGGCTGTTATATTTCTGAGGATTTAAATGGTGAAATAGCGTCTGGAGATGAAGCTCATGTGGAGTTACTCGAGGTGGTCACTCATGCAGTAGCCAGATTACAGGCCGTCCACACTCATACATTTTAGTTTAAAAGCGTATATTTTTCTCTCTGTTTTGGCCTTCCGTCACTGAGACTGTGTTTTAAGTCAACGAAACAGCTTTCTGAAAACGCTCTCCAAAGCGGAAAATGTGAAAACGCAGTTTTCGAGGCTTTTGAAAACGATGATGCATTTTTAGTCATGTGATGCAGTCATATGACCAATTCAGCCAAGAGTTTATACTCCTGTGTTACTCGCAGCAACACCTCCACCTCACTGTCGGCTCATTTAAATAAACTCAGTGCCTTTCCTCGACATTGCCGCGACGTTTCAAAGAGCCGGAGAGTAAATAAACGCCTATCGGAAATGACGCAGGTCGAAGCGTCTCAGGTTTTACTCATGCGCAGTACTAGCCTGACATCATCATACTCAGAGTCTAGTCAGAATATAATAGAGTATAATAATAGAGTCTGATACTGCTCCACTGGGCTGTGATTATGGGGTGAAAATGCCTCTGCACTCAATTGGATAGACTTACAACCAATCAGAGTAAGTGACGTATGTTGAGCGGACGCATAGTTGTCAACAGAACTCAACCGCACGCACGCTGGAAGAAGAAGAAGAAGAAGAAGAAGAAGAGTGTGAACGATCTTTGCCGGTGTTGTTAAAATAATTTAAGGATACCCGAGTACTTACCAACACGATCATCATGTTTGAGAGAGATAGTAAAGGTGAATGCATATACGAACAAGTTCTCCGTTTAGTAAACAAATTCAGCCCAAGCGTTCTTTGGTGCCGTGGATGATTACGTTACTGTTGATCATCTGTCCATCATCGCATTGATTGGTCCAAACGGCTCCTGTTCGAGCATAGTTGCTCCACAACGGATCAAGTCCAGACCGAACTTCCCGACCTCAAATGTTGTGGGCGGGGCTAAGTTCGGCTCACATCCAGGCTAGCGCAGTACGGGGATGTAAGCGCCAGACGCTTTCAGTGTGGATGAGCAACTTCTGGAAAACGATAGTGTGGATGCAGAGTGTTTTTAGACAAACTCCATTTTCATATTTATCTGGATTAGTGTCGACGGAGCCACAGTTAGACTGGCCATAGGAGTCCGTGGCGGTTTTCAAATAATCATCAAATAATTCCCAGCGATCATTGAATATTATTTTAGCGTGAAATGCCAATCCCTAATAAGTTTGGGACGCAGAAACAGAGACTGAACTGATACACTGACAGAAACTGCAGCTGCACACACACACACACACACACACACACACACACACACACACACACACACACACACACACACACACACACACACACACACACACACACACACTGACACACAGAGGACAAACACAGGAACTACACATGAGCTCAAACTGACTTATGACTGAAATCAGCTCTATTAGACTGTGATCTGTCCTGACAGACGGTTTGACTCTAATATGCTTATTATTTTTGGCTCATAATAATGGCGTCATATGTTGTTTTGTATTTGCACATTAAACTACACTGTAAAGTCATTGTGTATCAGCAACATAAAGATGTTTTGAGCAGTTTTTCAAGCGGCTCCTTCATCTCAAGCTGATTGTGAATTTATTACTCATAACTCATTTCTCATGAGCAGAAGTGAAAGTGTTCCAGTTCAGAGCGTTGAACCAATCAAAGAGTGAAACTGTGAGTTTGAGGTGTAAATCTCATTTGCATTGGCAGGTTTAGTGATTGTGATCCTCTCAGAATAGAGCAGCTCCGTCTCCAGTGACCATGTTCAAACCCCAAGAGCTTCATTTGACATTTCCTGCTAAATGCAGCTGTTCTCAACTATTACAATCAATCAAAAGCAGCTGAAACTTTAGTGCAGGACTTTGAATGAACGACACACTGATCAATGATGCAGTCCGACACAAATGTAAGGCGTTCAGAAGCTTTATTGAATGAACAGCAATGGCAGCACATTGACAGACGGCTTCAGTATTGAGCTGTAGATCACGTGACTGCTGTGAATCCTGCCGGACGCTCGGATACGCCTGCCTTCACTGGAGAAACATCAGCACTCGGAGCTCTTGAGAACGAGGCCTCTTGAGCAGCTCCGTCATGTGTTACTCTGCAGACGAAGCGATCCGCGCCTTCCCAGCGTGCTTTGCTGAGGCTCAGGACGCTGCTGCGGCTGTAGCGCCCGGCCCGCTCGCTCTCTGCGCTGGTCTGAACCCCCTCGGTGACCTCTGACCCGTCCAGCGTCCAGCTCACCGTCGCCCCCTGTGGAGAGTAAGAGCTGAGCAGGCAGAGCAGTGCGGCTGAGCCTCCAGAGATCTGCAGAGAAGAGGGCGGCAGCAGAGACACGGAGGGCTTCACGGAGGGCCCGGCTGCACACACACACACACACACAACATTAACGTCTGTGTTAGATGTCAGAGATGGTAATGCAGTAAAAATCATAACTTCATCTGAAATTCCACATCACTGCTTTCATTCATAATCCACATACAAACTATCCCAAATTCATTTTAGAAATATTCTCCATTAAACTAAAATATTCACCGCTACTAAATATATCAAGAACAATATATATGTATAAATCAATCAATCAGTTATCTGAAGCAGACATGATATACTGTAAAATTAATGCTAATTTGTTCTTTTCTGAATTGAGTAAAATGTTTAAACCAATTTTAATATTATTTGGGAACACTTTACAATAATGTTTCATGAGTTAACATTAGATAACTACTTTAGTCAACATGAACTAAGAATGAACAAAACTTCTACAGCATTTATTAATCTGAGCTCATGTTCATCTCAACATTTACTAATACATTATTAAAATCAGAAGTTGTATTTGTGAACATTAGTTAATGCGCTGTGAACTAACATGAACAAACAATCAACAGCTGGATTTTTATTAACGGACATTAACAAAGATTAATAAATACTGTAACAAATGTGTTGCTCATGTTTAGTTCATGTTGGTTAATACATTAACTAATGTTAACAAATGAGTTTGTGAAGCGTTTCCATTATTTGTGTTTTGAACATAATCATCATTCAGGACACTTCCTCATAAACATAACTTAATAGTTTGAGAAATGATTCATTTGAACATGTTTATCAACTCAATTTCTTTTTGATGATGTCACAGATGAAATTAAATTCATTTTGTCTGTTTTATCAAACTCGTGTGTCATGCACAAAATTAAATATATTAAGAAATAATTGCAAATATCATAAAATATTGTGATTAAATTAAATACAGTGAAATGTGAGCATACATTAGGTGTGAAGTTAAACATTAAAACGCCTGCTAATATGAAATATGCTTTGAAACATAAAAACACAGAATATCTGCAAATATTAGTCCGCTTTTCACAACACAGATTGCTTCAAAGCAGCTTTACAGTGATAACAGGAAAAAATGAATTTAGTTTTTGATGAAAAGATAAAGTATGTTTTTGATGAATTCATTTCTGTTGTAAAAACTGATTTCAAAATGTAAAAACGCATGTAAAAAATATATTGCACAAAATGAAAACAATAATGTAAATATCATTATTATAAGTGTGAATCAAAGAAATAAAAGCGCATTAAAAAATAACGCATGATTTCATCTCTTAAATGTCTTAGTGTGTGTTTTGGTCATAATTTACACCTTTTTTAAATCTAATTTCAGTTTTTATCTCATAATTAGGACTTTTAATCATAATTTAGATTTTTAAGTCATACTTTTACTTTAAATCCCAAAGTTTTGAATTTTTATCTCAGAATTTCAGAAGTCCTGATTGAACTGTTCATCTCACGGTGACTTAGCATGTCATATTTTGACTTTAAAATTTAAAATCATACTTTCAACATTTTATCCTTAATTATGACTTTATGATCATTTAATATAGCAAATATATTTCAAATATAGCAGACGATATTAAATAATCAAATACATCCGTTAGTTCGATCGATCAATAAAATAGAATTAAATATGATACACAAGATATGAAATGCAGCTTTTCAATAATACATTTTTGTAATAAATTGAGAATATTGTAGCCAAATGCTCTTAAATAACATTAAACCTATTTCTTTAAAAACACATCATACATTATTAGAGAATTGAAGAGACTTACTGATGGTCAGTTTAGTTCCTCCACCGAAAGTCCACCACAGTGCTTCATTCTGTGAAAGCGTCGTACAAAAACCTCCGTCACACTCACATGAACACACACTCCAGCAGAGAGAGAGAGACGACACACACACACACACACTGATATGAGACTCAACAGCAGCTCTTCTCAACATCACACATGGACTGATCCAGAAACACACACACACTCACACACACATACACACACACACACACACACACACACACACACACACACACACACACACACACACACACACACACACAGGTTCATCTTTAAAAATAAATACTCATTGCATGAAATCTGAAATCATTTGTTTCATAATCAGTCCCAAACGCACTCATCACATTTACACTCATTCTGTTGACCTGCTTTATAATGAAATCTTCAGCCAGATTTAGATGGTCATTCCCTGTTGGATGACCTTTGACCTGTTGTACAGTCTCATGGATGATATAAATCTGCAGCAGGTATTAAACGCTCTCAGCATCAAAGTCTGAATGAAACTGATCATTAAAACTGTGTTTAGAGGGAGAAGATCTGCCCAAAATAACATGAAGTAAATCACGAGTGTGTTTCTGAAAATAGAAGTTTATTAGCAAAGATACTAAACGACAAACCAGTGTTTCTGCTGTCTTCAGGTAAATGATCTGGAGTGTGTTTGCATATTGATCAGATGCTTCAGTGTGTGAGAGTGTTTATAGTGCTGTGAGTTTAACACTTCATCACTGACACACACAACAATCTTCATCAACATGACCTTCATCATCATCTTCATCTGGACTCTCACAGCGTTTGCTCAAGGTTTGTGGAGCACAAGTTTGATATCAATTCATTTCTTCAAGTATATTGTCAAAGTTTTGAGTGTATTTTCTTCTTGTTGTGTTTCAGAGTGTAGAGGACAGATCAGCGTCACTCAGAGTCCCTCAATGACAGCTCCACCAGAACAAACCGTCAACATCAACTGTAAAACCAGCACAGATGTGTTCAGTTATTCTGGGATACACTTTTTCAACTGGTACTCACAGAAACCTGGAGAAGCTCCTAAACTCCTGATTCGTTATGTAAAGACCCTCGAGTCAGGAACTCCATCTAGATTCAGTGGCAGTGGATCTAACAGTGATTTCACTCTGACCATCAGTGGAGTCCAGACTGAAGATGCTGGACATTATTACTGTCAGAGTTTCCACTGCAGAACAGATTCTGATGGTGATTGTGTGAGTGATCGTGTGTTCACACAGTGATAAAGAGTCGTACAAAACCTCCGTCAGTCAGTGTCACAGTGACTGAACTGAAACTGCAGCTGCTCACACACACACACACACACACACACACACACACACACACACACACACACACACACACACACACACACACACACACACACACACACACACACACACACACACACACACGTCTGCTCAAAGGAGGATGTGAAATATCATCGTCACACAAGCATCTGAAATAAAACCATCTAAATGAAGCTCTTTGTAGATTATAGAGGTCAGAAATCAAAGCATTAGTTGAGAGAAACAAGTTGACAAAGTCCTTTTAGACAAAGTTTTTTTATGTATTATTCTTATAATATCCTTTTTGTAAAATAATAATTAATCTTCACTAAATCAAAGATAAAATCTGCGAATCCTCCAAAAACTTTGAATGATTTGACATTGGAAAAACAAATGTGCTCGTGTGGTATACTGAATAATCTGTGATAATCGGTGATCTGGTATAAATGCATAATTATTATCACTATCAGTTTTCATATGTATTTTACGTGCTTTCGCTTTAAGGGATCATTCATAGATAGATTTGTATTAGATTTATATAATTATCATTTTGTTTTCATTTAAATACTTGTTGCAAATATTGCAAGTTCTAAAAAAGCGCTATCAGTTTGAATTAATTAAATATATTATTGAAATCCAAATCAACGATTCTTATTTTTAAATGGAATATTGCAGTATTTATTTTTATAAATGATTTATTCGTGCACATCATTATTTTTTTAATGAATATAGTCAAGGATGGATGTGTGTGATTGGTTGTGTGGGCGTGTGGCGTCATTGCGGCGCCTTGTTCGAGTTCTCGCGATATTACGCCGTCATTCCAGATAAACAAATGCTGATGATTGCATCGCTTGAACTCGTGGTCATTAATATATCATCTTTTACAGGTAACTAACGTATAAAAGGCACACCATCATTGTTTTTATAGGAATGACTGTTAACTGCATTGTTTCCCTAATGTATGTGAGAGAGTTATGTCTGTTTAGAGTTAACGATCAGCACATGGGTGGAAAACGTGTTGCGATTAGCGCGCTCAAGTAATACAGAGACAGAGTACAGAGTATGTAATGTGATTGTATGTTTCATGGTTTTCTTTAGTCATTAATATTGATTTATGAGTTTATTCAGCGCTGGTTCACTGTTAGTGTGGTATGTAAAGTGTATGACGTCATGATTAGTCGAGCGAACTTGGATGTATCCATGGCATGATTGGAATTTGAGTGCTTACATGACCAGCATGTAACTTAAACATGTATGTAAGTTTGTGATGCTCAAGATAAACAAATGCTGATGATTGCATCGCTTGAACTCGTGGTCATTAATATATCATCTTTTACAGATTATTAATGAGTACTACACTGAACATAAATCATCAATATCAGAGTATCTCGACATTAATGATTTAACAGATGGTATGCAACATTTTAACATGTATTTATTAAGTTTTATTGTTAATACAATAATTAAAGGGGATTGACCGAGCTGTCTTCCAATTAATATTATCAATAACAGAGTTTGGCTTAAATCACCTGTGATGATGACGTCATCGGAATGCGCACGTCAGAGGCTGTAAACACACGTGACACAGGTGCGCTCATCATCAGGTGTGTTTTCTTCAGAACTGCATTGTGCACTGAAACAAACTGTTCTTCTCAAACTATCCCCTTTTGTTAGGAGTTAGTTTCGCTAGGCAGGAATAAAGCCTTTTCACTCTATTTCTCTTTCTCTCTAAACGAAAGAATTGGAGAATCCAGCGAGATGAATCCCTGATTATGATGCGCATGCGCCGGTGCTTGTGTTTGAGAATGGCGAGCTCAGCACTGTGAGCTGTTTCTATTAAAGCGCTTCATATCGCGAGTCGATCTGGCTGAGGAGCCGGAGACGGGCTTTCCCTTTCTCTCGTCCTCTCGTCCGCCGCTGAACATGGCGCTTCTTCAGAGCTGAGGACGGGAGTCTCTCCTCAATAAAGTCACTGGGATCTCAGATCACGGGTCCGCTATACATGTAGCCTATATAATGCCAGGGAACTGAGCGGAGATTCCCTTTCTCTCTTGTTCCTATGATCGCGTGCAAACGATTGTGTGTGTTTGCAAACTATGATTTTATGATTCTTTGTTGAAACTGCTCTAATATGGAAATAACTCTTCAGCCTTTCATCCAGACCGTTTTTACTTGACTGGTTGATACTTGGCGGCAAGAAATACTGAGAAATGATTTAAATACTGATTTGAAAAGTTATGTTTGTATTAATATATTGTCTGGCTGTTATATTTCTGAGGATTTAAATGGTGAAATAGCGTCTGGAGATGAAGCTCATGTGGAGTTACTCGAGGTGGTCACTCATGCAGTAGCCAGATTACAGGCCGTCCACACTCATACATTTTAGTTTAAAAGCGTATATTTTTCTCTCTGTTTTGGCCTTCCGTCCACACTGAGACTGTGTTTTAAGTCAACGAAACAGCTTTCTGAAAACACTCTCCAAAGCGGAAAAATGTGAAACGCAGTTTTCGTGTCGTAGTGTGGACTGTGAAAACTGAGGCTTTTGAAAACGATGACGCATTTTTAGTCATGTGATGCAGTCATATGACCAATTCAGCCAAGAGTTTATACTCCTGTGTTACTCGCAGCAACACCTCCACCTCACTGTCGGCCCATTTAAATAAACTCAGTGCCTTTCCTCGACATTGCCGCGACGTTTCAAAGAGCCGAGAGTAAATAAACGCCTATCGGAAATGACGCGGGTCGAGCGTCTCAGGTTTTACTCATGCGCAGTACTAGCCTGACATCATCATACTCAGAGTCTAGTCAGAATATAATAGAGTATAATAATAGAGTCTGATACTGCTCCACTGGGCTGTGATTATGGGGTGAAAATGCCTCTGCACTCAATTGGATAGACTTACAACCAATCAGTAAGTGAAATTTAAAATCATACTTTCAACATTTTATCCCTTAATTATGACTTTATGATCATTTAATATAGCAAATATATTTCAAATATAGCAGACGATATTAAATAATCAAATACATCCGTTGGTTCGATCGATCAATAAAATAGAATTAAATATGACGATACACAAGATATGAAATGCAGCTTTTCAATAATACATTTTGTAATAAATTGAGAATATTGTAGCCAAATGCTCTTAAATAACATTAAACCTATTTCTTTAAAAACACATCATACATTATTAGAGAATTGAAGAGACTTACTGATGGTCAGTTTAGTTCCTCCACCGAAAGTCCACCACAGTGCTTCATTCTGTGAAAGCGTCGACAAAACCTCCGTCACACTCACATGAACACACACTCCAGCAGAGAGAGAGAGACACACACACACACACACACTGATATGAGACTCAACAGCAGCTCTTCTCAACATCACATATGGACTGATCCAGAAACACACACACACTCACACACACATACACACACACACACACACACACACACACACACACACACACACAGGTTCATCTTTAAATATAAATACTCATTGCATGAAATCTGAAATCATTTGTTTCATAATCAGTCCCAAACGCACTCATCACATTTACACTCATTCTGTTGACCTGCTTTATAATGAAATCTTCAGCCAGATTTAGATGGTCATTCCTGTTGGATGACCTTTGACCTGTTGCACAGTCTCATGGATGATATAAATCTGCAGCACAGGTATTAAACGCTCTCAGCATGAATGAAACTGATCATTAAAACTGTGTTTAGAGGGAGAAGATCTGCCCAAAATAACATGAAGTAAATCACGAGTGTGTTTCTGAAAATAGAAGATACTAAACGACAAACCAGTGTTTCTGCTGTCTTCAGGTAAATGATCTGGAGTGTGTTTGCATATTGATCAGATGCTTCAGTGTGTGAGAGTGTTTATAGTGCTGTGAGTTTAACACTTCATCACTGACACACACAACAATCTTCATCAACATGACCTTCATCATCATCTTCATCTGGACTCTCACAGCGTTTGCTCAAGGTTTGTGGAGCACAAGTTTGATATCAATTCATTTCTTCAAGTAAATTGTCAAAGTTTTGAGTGTATTTTCTTCTTGTTGTGTTTCAGAGTGTAGAGGACAGATCAGCGTCACTCAGAGTCCCTCAATGACAGCTCCACCAGAACAAACCGTCAACATCAACTGTAAAACCAGCACAGATGTGTACAGTGGTGATCGTTTAGCCTGGTACTCACAGAAACCCGGAGAAG
This sequence comes from Gobiocypris rarus, assembly GCA_023029165.1. Classification (NCBI taxonomy): domain Eukaryota; kingdom Metazoa; phylum Chordata; class Actinopteri; order Cypriniformes; family Gobionidae; genus Gobiocypris; species Gobiocypris rarus. Next base: position 3,001,658 of record CM040924.1, read on the forward strand.
CTCCTAAACTCCTGATTTATTATGTAAAGACCCTCGAGTCAGGAACTCCATCTAGATTCAGTGGCAGTGGATCTAACAGTGATTTCACTCTGACCATCAGTGGAGTCCAGACTGAAGATGCTGGACATTATTACTGTCAGAGTTTCCACTGCAGAACAGATTCTGATGGTTATTGTGAGGGTGATCGTGTGTTCACACAGTGATAAAGAGTCGTACAAAAACCTCCGTCAGTCAGAGTCACAGTGACTGAACTGAAACTGCAGCTGCTCACACACACACACACACACACACACACACACACACACACACACACACACACACACACACGCACGCACACACACACACACACACACACACACACGTCTGCTCAAAGGAGGATGTGAAATATCATCGTCACACAAGCATCTGAAATAAAACCATCTAAATGAAGCTCTTTTGTAGATTATAGAGGTCAGAAATCAAAGCATTAGTTGAGAGAAACAAGTTGACAAAGTCCTTTTAGACAAAGTTTTTTTATGTATTATTCTTATAATATCCTTTATGTAAAATAATAATTAATCTTCACTAAATCAAAGATCAAATCTGCCGAATCCTCCAAAAACGTTGAATGATTTGACATTGGAAAAACAAATGTGTTGAGCATAAATCATCAATATCAGAGTATCTCGACATTAATGATTTAACAGGGTAGATGGTATGCAAACATTTTAACATGTTTTATTAAGCTTCTTCAGAGCTGAGGACGGAGTCTCTCCTCAATAAAGTCACTGGGATCTCAGATCACGGGTCCGCTATACATGTAGCCTATATAATGCCAGGGAACTGAGCCGACGGAGATTCCCTTTCTCTCTTGTTCCTATGATCGCAAACGATTGTGTGTGTTTGCAAACTATGATTTTATGATTCTTTGTTGAAACTGCTCTAATATGGAAATAACTCTTCAGCCTTTCATCCAGACCGTTTTACTTGACTGGTTGATATTTGGCTGCAAGAAATAAGAAATGATTTAAATACTCATCTGATTTGAAAAGTTATGTTTGTATTAATCTATTGTCTGGCTGTTATATTTCTGAGGATTTAAATGGTGAAATAGCGTCTGGAGATGAAGCTCATGTGGAGTTACTCGAGGTGGTCACTCATGCAGTAGCCAGATTACAGGCCGCCCACACTCATACATTTTAGTTTAAAAGCGTATATTTTCTCTCTGTTTTGGCCTTCCGTCCACACTGAGACTGTGTTTTTAGTCAACGAAAACAGCTTTCTGAAAACGCTCTCAAAGCGGAAAAATGTGAAACCGCAGTTTTCGTGTCGTAGTGTGGACTGTGAAAACTGAGGCTTTTGAAAACGATGACGCATTTTTAGTCATGTGATGCAGTCATATGACCAATTCAGCCAAGAGTTTATACTCCTGTGTTACTCGCAGCAACACCTCCACCTCACTGTCGGCCCATTTAAATAAACTCAGTGCCTTTCCTCGACATTGCCGCGAGGTTTCAAAGAGCCGGAGAGTAAATAAACGCCTATCGGAAATGACGCAGGTCGAAGCGTCTCAGGTTTTACTCATGCGCAGTACTAGCCTGACATCATCATACTCAGAGTCTAGTCAGAATATAATAGAGTATAATAATAGAGTCTGATACTGCTCCACTGGGCTGTGATTATGGGGTGAAAATGCCTCTGCACTCAATTGGATAGACTTACAACCAATCAGAGTAAGTGAATGTTGAGCGACGCATAGTTGTCAACAGAACTCAACCGCACGCACGCTGGAAGAAGAAGAAGAAGAAGAAGAAGAAGACGAGTGTGAACGATCTTTGACGGTGTTGTTAAAATAATTTAAGGATACCCGGAGTACTTACCAACACGATCATCATGTTTGAGAGAGATAGTAAAGGTGAATGCATATACGAACAAGTTCTCCGCTTAGTAAACAAATTCAGCCCAAGCGTTCTTTGGTGCCGTGGATGATTACGTTGTTGATCATCTGTCCATCATCGCATTGATTGGTCCAAACGGCTCCTGTTCGAGCATAGTTGCTCCACAACGGATCAAGTCCAGACCGAACTTCCGACCTCAAATGTTGTGGGCGGGGCTAAGTTCGCTCACATCCAGGCTAGCGCAGTGCGGGGATGTAAGCGTTTTCAGACGTTTCAGTGTGGATGAGCAACTTTTGGAAAACGATAGTGTGGATGCAGAGTGTTTTTAGACAAACTCCATTTTCATATTTATCTGGATTAGTGTCGACGGAGCCACAGTTAGACTGGCCATAGGAGTCCGTGGCGGTTTTCAAATAATAAAATAGGGCGGCAGTGGCTCAGTGGTTCATGTAGATTGTCTACAAACCAGAAGGTTGGTGGTTCGATCCCCAGTTCCATCAGACCAAGTGTCGAGGTGTCCTGCTCCCGGCGAGCTGGATGGCTGACACCGCCGTCGGTGTATGAATGAGTGTATCAATGGGTGAATGTGAGGCAACATGTAAAGCGCTTTGGATGGCCATAGGTCTGTTGAAAGTGCTATATAAATGCAGTCCATTTACCATTTAATAATCAAATAATTCCCAGCGATCATTGAATATTATTTTAGCTTGAAATGCCGATCCCTAATAAGTAGATGAATTGGGACGCAGCAACAGAGACTGAACTGATACACTGACAGAAACTGCAGCTGCTCACACACACACACACACTCACACACACACACACACACACACACACACACACACACACTCACACACAGAAGACAAACACAGGAACTACACATGAGCTCAAAACTGACTTATGACTGAAATCAGCTCTATTAGACTGTGATCTGTCCTGACAGATGGGTTTGACTCTAATATGCTTATTATTTTTGGCTCATAATAATGGCGTCATATGTTGTTTTGTATTTGCACATTAAACTACACTGTAAAGTCATTGTGTATCAGCAGCATAAAGATGTTTTTGAGCAGTTTTTCAAGCGGCTCCTTCGTCTCAAGCTGATTATGAATTTATTACTCATAACTCATTTCTCATGAGCAGAAGTGAAAGTGTTCCAGTTCAGAGCGTTGAACCAATCAAAGAGTGAAACTGTGAGTTTGAGGTGTAAATCTCATTTGCATTGGCAGGTTTAGTGATTGTGATCCTCTCAGAATAGAGCAGCTCCGTCTCCAGTGACCATGTTCAAACCCCAAGAGCTTCATTTGACATTTCCTGCTAAATGCAGCTGTTCTCAACTATTACAATCAATCAAAAGCAGCTGAAACTTTAGTGCAGGACTTTGAATGAACGACACACTGATCAATGATGCAGTCCGACACAAATGTAAGGCGTTCAGAAGCTTTATTGAATGAACAGCAATGGCAGCACATTGACAGACGGCTTCAGTATTGAGCTGTAGATCACGTGACTGCTGTGAATCCTGCCGGACGCTCGGATACGGCTCGTCTTCACTGGAGAAACATCAGCACTCGGAGCTCTTGAGGAACGAGGCCTCTTGAGCAGCTCCGTCATGTGTTACTCTGCAGACGAAGCGATCCGTGCCTTCCCAGCGTGCTTTGCTGAGGCTCAGGACGCTGCTGCGGCTGTAGCGCCCGCCCGCTCGCTTCTGCGCTGGTCTGAACCCCTCGGTGACCTCTGACCCGTCCAGCGTCCAGCTCACCGTCGCCCCCTGTGGAGAGTAAGAGCTGAGCAGGCAGAGCAGTGCGGCTGAGCCTCCAGAGATCTGCAGAGAAGAGGGCGGCAGCAGAGACACGGAGGGCTTCACGGAGGGCCCGGCTGCACACACACACACACACACACACACACACAACATTAACGTCTGTGTTAGATGTCAGAGATGGTAATGCAGTAAAAATCATAACTTCATCTGAAATTCCACATCACTGCTTTCATTCATAATCCACATACAAACTATCCCAAATTCACTTTAGAAATATTCTCCATTAAAATAAAATATTCACCGCTACTAAATATATCAAGAACAATATATATGTATAAATAAATCAATCAGTTATCTGAAGCAGACATGATATACTGTAAAATTAATGCTAATTTGTTCTTTTCTGAATTGAGTAAAATGTTTAAACCAATTTTAATATTATTTGGGGAACACTTTACAATAATGTTTCATGAGTTAACATTAGATAACTACTTTAGTCAACATGAACTAAGAATGAACAAAACTTCTACAGCATTTATTAATCTGAGCTCATGTTCATCTCAACATTTACTAATACATTATTAAAATCAGAAGTTGTATTTGTGAACATTAGTTAATCGCTGTGAACTAACATGAACAAACAATCAACAGCTGGATTTTTATTAACGGACATTAACAAAGATTAATAAATACTGTAACAAATGTGTTGCTCATGTTTAGTTCATGTTGGTTAATACATTAACTAATGTTAACAAATGAGTTTGTGAAGCGTTTCCATTATTTGTGTTTTGAACATAATCATCATTCAGGACACTTCCTCATAAACATAACTTAATAGTTTGAGAAATGATTCATTTGAACATGTTTATCAACTCAATTTCTTTTTGATGATGTCACAGATGAAATTAAATTCATTTTGTCTGTTTTATCAAACTCGTGTGTCATGCACAAAATTAAATATATTAAGAAATAATTGCAAATATCATGAAATATTGTGATTAAATCAAATACAGTGAAATGTGAGCATACATTAGGTGTGAAGTTAAACATTAAAACGCCTGCTAATATGAAATATGCTTTGAAACATAAAAACACAGAATATCTGCAAATATTAGTCCGCTTTTCACAACACAGATTGCTTCAAAGCAGCTTTACAGTGATAACAGGAAAAAATGAATTTAGTTTTTGATGAAAAGATAAAGTATGTTTTGATTAATTAATTTCTGTTGTAAAAACTGATTTCAAAATGTAAAACGCATGTTAAAAATATATTGCACAAAATGAAAACAATAATGTAAATATCATTATTATAAGTGTGAATCAAAGAAATAAAAGCGCATTAAAAAAATAACGCATGATTTCTTCTCATAAATGTCTTAGTGTGTGTTTTGGTCATAATTATCACCTTTTTAAACTAATTTCAGTTTTTATCTCATAATTAGGACTTTTAATCATAATTTAGATTTTTAAGTCATACTTTTTACTTTAAATCCCAAAGTTTTGAATTTTTATCTCAGAATTTCAGAAGTCCTGATTGAACTGTTCATCTCACGGTGACTTAGCATGTCATATTTTGACTTTTATCTAATAATGAGAACATTTAAAATCATATTTTCAACATTTTATCCTTTAATTATGACTTTATGATCATTTAAATGAGTTGATCAGTAATATAGATTAATATTTAGTGTCCCCAACTGAGCAAGCCAAAAGCCAAATATAGCAAATATATTTCAAATATAGCAGACGATATTAAATAATCAAATACATCCGTTGGTGCGATCAATCAATAAAATAGAATTAAATATGACGATACACAAGATATGAAATGCAGCTTTTCAATAATACATTTTGTAATAAATTGAGAATATTGTAGCCAAATGCTCTTAAATAACATTAAACCTATTTCTTTAAAAACACATCATACATTATTAGAGAATTGAAGAGACTTACTGATGGTCAGTTTAGTTCCTCCACCGAAAGTGTACCACAGTGCTTCATTCTGTGAAAGCGTCAGACAAAAACCTCCGTCACACTCACATGAACACACACTCCAGCAGAGAGAGACGACACACACACACACTCACACACACACACACACACTGATATGAGACTCAACAGCAGCTCTTCTCAACATCACACATGGACTGATCCAGAAACACACACACACACTCACACTCACACACACACACACACACACACACACATACTCACACTCACACTCACACACACACACACACACACATACTCACACTCACACACACACACACACACACACACACGTTCATCTTGAAATATAAATACTCATTGCATGAAATCTGAAATCATTTGTTTCATAATCAGTCCCAAACGCACTCATCACATTTACACTCATTCTGTTGACCTGCTTTATAATGAAATCTTCAGCCAGATTTAGATGGTCATTCCTGTTGGATGACCTTTGACCTGTTGTACAGTCTCATGGATGATATAAATCTGCAGCACAGGTATTAAACGCTCTCAGCATCAAAGTCTGAATGAAACTGATCATTAAAACTGTGTTTAGAGGGAAGATCTGCCCAAAATAACATGAAGTAAATCACGAGTGTGTTTCTGAAAATAGAAGTTTATTAGCAAAGATACTAAACGACAAACCAGTGTTTCTGCTGTCTTCAGGTAAATGATCTGGAGTGTGTTTGCATATTGATCAGATGCTTCAGTGTGTGAGAGTGTTTATAGTGCTGTGAGTTTAACACTTCATCACTGACACACACAACAATCTTCATCAACATGACCTTCATCATCATCTTCATCTGGACTCTCACAGCGTTTGCTCAAGGTTTGTGGAGCACAAGTTTGATATCAATTCATTTCTTCAAGTATATTGTCAAAGTTTTGAGTGTATTTTCTTCTTGTTGTGTTTCAGAGTGTAGAGGACAGATCAGCGTCACTCAGAGTCCCTCAATGACAGCTCCAGCAGAACAAACCGTCAACATCAACTGTAAAACCAGCACAGATGTGCAGAGATGGAGTGATGGGGATGAAGGTTTATTCTGGTACTCACAGAAACCTGGAGAAGCTCCTAAACTCCTGATTCGTTATGTAAAGACCCTCCAGTCAGGAACTCCATCTAGATTCAGTGGCAGTGGATCTAACAGTGATTTCACTCTGACCATCAGTGGAGTCCAGACTGAAGATGCTGGACATTATTACTGTCAGAGTCGGCACTGCATAACAGATTCTGATGGTGATTGTGAGAGTGATTATGTGTTCACACAGTGATAAAGAGTCGTACAAAAACCTCCGTCAGTCAGAGTCACAGTGACTGAACTGAAACTGCAGCTGCTCACACACACACACACACACACACACACACACACACACACACACACACACACACACACACACACACACACGCACACACACACACGCACACACACACGCACACACACACACACACACACACACACACACACACACACACACATGTTGTGTTTCCATGTTTTATGGGGACATTCCATAGGCGTAATGCATTTTATACTGTACAAACCGTATTTTCTATCCCCCTACACTGCCCCTGCCCCTAAACCTACCCATCACAGGAGACTGCACAGTTTACTTTCTGTGAAAAAACCTCATCCTGTGTGATTTATAAGCATTTTGAAAAGTGAGGACATGGGGAACGTCCTCATATTTCACCCTCTTTTGTAATACCTATGTCATACCCATGTCATTATACACATTTGTGTCCTGATATTTCACAAAAACATGCCCACACACGCACACACACACACACACACACACACACACACACACACACACACACACACGTCTGCTCAAAGGAGGATGTGAAATATCATCGTCACACAAGCATCTGAAATAAAACCATCTAAATGAAGCTCTTCTGTAGATTATAGAGGTCAGAAATCAAAGCTTTAGTTGAGAGAAACAAGTTGACAAAGTCCTTTTAGACAAAGTTTTTATGTATTATTCTTATAATATCCTTTTTGTAAAATAATAATTAATCTTCACTAAATCAAAGATAAAATCTCGAATCCCTCCAAAAACTTTGAATGATTTGACATTGGAAAAACAAATGTCGTGTGGTATACTGAATAATCTGTGATAATCGGTGATCTGGTATAAATGCATAATTATTATCACTATCAGTTTTCATATGTATTTTACGTGCTTTCGCTTTAAGGGATCATTCATAGATAGATTTGTATTAGATTTATATAATTATCATTTTGTTTTCATTTAAATACTTGTTGCAAATATTGCAAGTTCTATAAAAAGCGCTATCAGTTTGAATTAATTAAATATATTATTGAAATCCAAATCAACGATTCTTATTTTTAAATGGAATATTGCAGTATTTATTTTTATAAATGATTTATTCGTGCACATCATTATTTTTTTAATGAATATAGTCAAGGATGGATGTGTGTGATTGGTTGTGTGGGCGTGTGAGCGTCATTGCGCGCCTTTGAGTTCTCGCGATATCATATTACGCGTCATTCCAGATAAACAAATGCTGATGATTGCATCGCTTGAACTCGTGGTCATTAATATATCATCTTTTACAGGTAACTAACGTATAAAAGGCACACCATCATTGTTTTTATAGGAATGACTGTTAACTGCATTGTTTCCTAATGTATATGAGAGAGTTATGTCTGTTTAGAGTTAACGATCAGCACATGGGTGGCAAACGTGTTGCGATTAGCGCGCGCGCTCAAGTAATACAGAGACAGAGTACAGAGTATGTAATGTGATTACATAAATCCCCAAATGCCCAGTCCTAAATCCTAAATGGCTAAATGACCAAATGCCCAACCCTAAATAGAAAATGCCCAATCCTAAATACCAAATGCCTATCCTAAATACCAAATGCCCAATCCTAAATACCAAATACATTTTCGACTTGGACTTTAAGTTTCAAATTTAGATTTTTAGTTTTGGTTTAAGACTTTTAGTTTTAGACTTTTAGTTTATAATCTGACCCAAAATCCCTCCATAAATAATGGCGTCATATGTTGTTTTGTATTTGCACATTAAACTACACTGTAAAGTCATTGTGTATCAGCAACATAAAGATGTTTTTGAGCAGTTTTTCAAGCGGCTCCTTCATCTCAAGCTGATTATGAATTTATTACTCATAACTCATTTCTCATGAGCAGAAGTGAAAGTGTTCCAGTTCAGAGCGTTGAACCAATCAAAGAGTGAAACTGTGAGTTTGAGGTGTAAATCTCATTTGCATTGGCAGGTTTAGTGATTGTGATCCTCTCAGAATAGAGCAGCTCCGTCTCCAGTGACCATGTTCAAACCCCAAGAGCTTCATTTGACATTTCCTGCTAAATGCAGCTGTTCTCAACTATTACAATCAATCAAAAGCAGCTGAAACTTTAGTGCAGGACTTTGAATGAACGACACACTGATCAATGATGCAGTCCGACACAAATGTAAGGCGTTCAGAAGCTTTATTGAATGAACAGCAATGGCAGCACATTGACAGACGGCTTCAGTATTGAGCTGTAGATCACGTGACTGCTGTGAATCCTGCCGGACGCTCGGATACGGCTCGTCTTCACTGGAGAAACATCAGCACTCGGAGCTCTTGAGGAACGAGGCCTCTTGAGCAGCTCCGTCATGTGTTACTCTGCAGACGAAGCGATCCGTGCCTTCCCAGCGTGCTTTGCTGAGGCTCAGGACGCTGCTGCGGCTGTAGCGCCCGGCCCGCTCGCTCTCTGCGCTGGTCTGAACCCCCTCGGTGACCTCTGACCCGTCCAGCGTCCAGCTCACCGTCGCCCCCTGTGGAGAGTAAGAGCTGAGCAGGCAGAGCAGTGCTGAGCCTCCAGAGATCTGCAGAGAAGAGGGCGGCAGCAGAGACACGGAGGGCTTCACGGAGGGCCCGGCTGCACACACACACACACACACACACACACACACACACACACACACACACAACATTAACGTCTGTGTTAGATGTCAGAGATGGTAATGCAGTAAAAATCATAACTTCATCTGAAATTCCACATCACTGCTTTCATTCATAATCCACATACAAACTATCCCAAATTCACTTTAGAAATATTCTCCATTAAAATAAAATATTCACCGCTACTAAATATATCAAGAACAATATATATGTATAAATAAATCAATCAGTTATCTGAAGCAGACATGATATACTGTAAAATTAATGCTAATTTGTTCTTTTCTGAATTGAGTAAAATGTTTAAACCAATTTTAATATTATTTGGGGAACACTTTACAATAATGTTTCATGAGTTAACATTAGATAACTACTTTAGTCAACATGAACTAAGAATGAACAAAACTTCTACAGCATTTATTAATCTGAGCTCATGTTCATCTCTACATTTACTAATACATTATTAAAATCAGAAGTTGTATTTGTGAACATTAGTTAATGCGCTGTGAACTAACATGAACAAACAATCAACAGCTGGATTTTTATTAACGGACATTAACAAAGATTAATAAATACTGTAACAAATGTGTTGCTCATGTTTAGTTCATGTTGGTTAATACATTAACTAATGTTAACAAATGAGTTTGTGAAGCGTTTCCATTATTTGTGTTTTGAACATAATCATCATTCAGGACACTTCCTCATAAACATAACTTAATAGTTTGAGAAATGATTCATTTGAACATGTTTATCAACTCAATTTCTTTTTGATGATGTCACAGATGAAATTAAATTCATTTTGTCTGTTTTATCAAACTCGTGTGTCATGCACAAAATTAAATATATTAAGAAATAATTGCAAATATCATGAAATATTGTGATTAAATCAAATACAGTGAAATGTGAGCATACATTAGGTGTGAAGTTAAACATTAAAACGCCTGCTAATATGAAATATGCTTTGAAACATAAAAACACAGAATATCTGCAAATATTAGTCCGCTTTTCACAACACAGATTGCTTCAAAGCAGCTTTACAGTGATAACAGGAAAAATGAATTTAGTTTTTGATGAAAAGATAAAGTATGTTTTGATGAATTCATTTCTGTTGTAAAACTGATTTCAAAATGTAAAAACGCATGTAAAAAATATATTGCACAAAATGAAAACAATAATGTAAATATCATTATTATAAGTGTGAATCAAAGAAATAAAAGCTCATTTAAAAATAACACATGATTTCATCTCTTAAATGTCTTAGTGTGTGTTTTGGTCATAATTTACACCTTTTTTAAATCTAATTTCAGTTTTTATCTCATAATTAGGACTTTTAATCATAATTTAGATTTTTAAGTCATACTTTTTACTTTAAATCCCAAAGTTTTGAATTTTTATCTCAGAATTTCAGAAGTCCTGATTGAACTGTTCATCTCACGGTGACTTAGCATGTCATATTTTGACTTTTTATCTAATAATGAGAACATTTAAAATCATACTTTCAACATTTTATCCCTTAATTATGACTTTATGATCATTTAATAAAGCAAATATATTTCAAATATAGCAGACAATATTAAATAATCAAATACATCCGTTGGTTCGATCGATCAATAAAATAGAATTAAATTTGATACACACGATATGAAATGCAGCTTTTCAATAATACATTTTGTAATAAATTGAGAATATTGTAGCCAAATGCTCTTAAATAACATTAAACCTATTTCTTTAAAAACACATCATACATTATTAGAGAATTGAAGAGACTTACTGATGGTCAGTTTAGTTCCTCCACCGAAAGTGTACCACAGTGCTTCATTCTGTGAAAGCGTCGTACAAAAACCTCCGTCACACTCACATGAACACACACTCCAGCAGAGAGAGAGACGACACACACACACACACACACACTGATATGAGACTCAACAGCAGCTCTTCTCAACATCACACATGGACTGATCCAGAAACACACACACACTCACACACACATACACACACACACACACACACACACACACACACACATGTTGTGTTTCCATGTTTTATGGGGACATTCCATAGGCGTAATACATTTTATACTGTACAAACCGTATTTTCTATCCCCCTACACTGCCCCTGCCCCTAAACCTACCCATCACAGGAGACATGCTGCATTTTTACATTTTCAAAAAACATCACTTAGTGTGATTTATAAGATGTTTTCCTCATGGGGACCAAAAAAATGTCCCCACAAGGACAAAAATTTGGATATTGCCATCTTTGTGGGGACATTTTGTCCCCATACCGTAGGGATTACCAGTCCACACACACACACACACACACACACACACACACACACACACACACACACACACAGGTTCATCTTTAAAAATAAATACTCATTGCATGAAATCTGAAATCATTTGTTTCATAATCAGTCCCAAATGCACTCATCACATTTACACTCATTCTTTTGACCTGCTTTATAATGAAATCTTCAGCCAGATTTAGATGGTCATTCCCTGTTGGATGACCTTTGACCTGTTGTACAGTCTCATGGATGATATAAATCTGCAGCACAGGTATTAAACGCTCTCAGCATCAAAGTCTGAATGAAACTGATCATTAAAACTGTGTTTAGAGGGAGAAGATCTGCCCAAAATAACATGAAGTAAATCACGAGTGTGTTTCTGAAAATAGAAGTTTATTAGCAAAGATACTAAACGACAAACCAGTGTTTCTGCTGTCTTCAGGTAAATGATCTGGAGTGTGTTTGCATATTGATCAGATGCTTCAGTGTGTGAGAGTGTTTATAGTGCTGTGAGTTTAACACTTCATCACTGACACACACAACAATCTTCATCAACATGACCTTCATCATCATCTTCATCTGGACTCTCACAGCGTTTGCTCAAGGTTTGTGGAGCACAAGTTTGATATCAATTCATTTCTTCAAGTATATTGTCAAAGTTTTGAGTGTATTTTCTTCTTGTTGTGTTTCAGAGTGTAGAGGACAGATCAGCGTCACTCAGAGTCCCTCAATGACAGCTCCAGCAGAACAAACCGTCAACATCAACTGTAAAACCAGCACAGATGTGCGCAGGGGAAATCGTTTAGCCTGGTACTCACAGAAACCTGGAGAAGCTCCTAAACTCCTGATTTATGCATCAAACCGCCGTCAGTCAGGAACTCCATCTAGATTCAGTGGCAGTGGATCTAACAGTGATTTCACTCTGACCATCAGTGGAGTCCAGACTGAAGATGCTGGACATTATTACTGTCAGAGTTTCCACTGCAGAACAGATTCTGCTAATAATTGTGCGAGTGATCGTGTGTTCACACAGTGATAAAGAGTCGTACAAAAACCTCCGTCAGTCAGAGTCACAGTGACTGAACTGAAACTGCAGCTCACACACACACACACACACACACACACACACACACACACACACACACACACACACACACACACACACACACACACACACACACACACACACGTCTGCTCAAAGGAGGATGTGAAATATCATCGTCACACAAGCATCTGAAATAAAACCATCTAAATTAAGCTCTTTTGTAGATTATAGAGTTCAGAAATCAAAGCTTTAGTTGAGAGAAACAAGTATAGACAAAGTCCTTTTAGACAAAGTTTTTTTTTATAATATCCTTTATGTAAAAGGATAATTAATCTTCACTAAATCAAAGATAAAATCTGCCGAATCCCTCCAAAAACGTTGAATAATTTGACATTGGAAAAACAAATGTGCTCAAAGCATAAATCATCAATATCAGAGTATCTCGACATTAATGATTTAACAGGGTAGATGGTGTGCAACATTTTAACATGTATTTATTTAGTTGTATTATTAATACAATATTTAAAGGGGATTAACCGAGCTGTCTTTCAATTAATATTATCAATAACAGAGTTTGGCTTAAATCACCTGTGATGATGACGTCATCGGAATGCGCACGTCAGAGGCTGTAAACACACGTGACACAGGCGCGCTCATCATCAGGTGTGTTTTCTTCAGAACTGCATTGTGCACTGAAACAAACTGTTCTTCTCAAACTATCCCCTTTTGTTTGGAGTTAGTTTCGCTAGGCAGGAATAAAGCCTTTTCACTCTATTTCTCTTTCTCTCTAAACGAAAGAATTGGAGAATCCAGCGCGAGATGAATCCCTGATTATGATGCGCATGCGCCGGTGCTTGTGTTTGAGAATGGCGAGAGCTCAGCACTGTGAGCTGTTTCTATTAAAGCGCTTCATATCGCGAGTCGATCTGGCTGAGGAGCCGGAGACGGGCTTTCCCTTTCTCTCGTCCTCTCGTCCGCCGCTGAACATGGCGCTTCTTCAGAGCTGAGGACGGGAGTCTCTCCTCAATAAAGTCACTGGGATCTCAGATCACGGGTCCGCTATACATGTAGCCTATATAATGCCAGGGAACTGAGCCGACGGAGATTCCCTTTCTCTCTTGTTCCTATGATCGCGTGCAAACGATTGTGTGTGTTTGCAAACTATGATTTTATGATTCTTTGTTGAAACTGCTCTAATATGGAAATAACTCTTCAGCCTTTCATCCAGACCGTTTTTACTTGACTAGTTGATATTTGGCGGCAAGAAATATTGAGAAATGATTTAAATACTGATGGGGGAGACCGGGGAAGGTTGTAACACGGGTCAGTTGTAACAACTCCAATCTGTTCAACCAGGAACTAGTTAGAAATCACCAAATTCACTTTACACTTGCTAAATTGAGTCCTTATTCCACATGTGATAAGGTAGAGTTCTGTGGTAGACATAGCAGATTTTATAGCGAATTTTTTTTGAGGTAAGAAAGTAACTTTTTTTTACTTTTTTATTTCTGTTATGGAAATTTCTGCTTTTTAGTTAAACTCATCAAATTAAAAATTTGTTTATTGTGTGTCTGTGTAGATATTTTTTCATGCAAGTTGTTAGTGCTAATGTTTTAGCTGTTAGCTGTAAGGTGAGCTAGTTCATGGCTACATGCCTCTGGGTTAGTTGTAACAATAATGAAATATTAGTACACAATGTTTGTGCTCAAGTTCAATTTATTATGGTCAATTAGAATCTCAGAGTCTCACACACACACACACACACACACACACACACACACGTTCGAGTGTTCAATTTCAACATTTTACTATGACTGTAACAAACATGCTTGCACACAATGTTTGCGTTCAAATTCAATTTATTATGGTCAGTTACTACTGAGATGACTGACAGTTATATTGTCAGTCAGTGTTGAATAAAAAGCGTTAAAAATATTTTTTTATCATAATCCTTATTTAATTGTTACATCTCACCTCGGTGGATCTAAATGTTACATCTCACCCCAGGGTATGTTACAACTGACCCAGACTATGGGGTGAATTGTAACATTTCACTCCTCGTGTTAAAAACTAAACCATGCATTTTCTGTTTGTGTAGCAAAGATAATAGCCATCTCATTTAATAGCAGACACTTGTGACTAGTTTGAATCACATTTTGAACACACTGTTACAACCATCCCTGGGCTCCCCTAAATGATTTAAATACTGATTTGAAAAGTTATGTTTGTATTAATATATTGTCTGGCTGTTATATTTCTGAGGATTTAAATGGTGAAATAGCGTCTGGAGATGAAGCTCATGTGGAGTTACTCGAGGTGGTCACTCATGCAGTAGCCAGATTACAGGCCGTCCACACTCATACATTTTAGTTTAAAAGCGTATATTTTTCTCTCTGTTTTGGCCTTCCGTCCACACTGAGAAGTCAACGAAAACAGCTTTCTGAAAACGCTCTCCAAAGTGGAAAAATGTGAAACCGCAGTTTTCGTGTCGTAGTGTGGACTGTGAAAACTGAGGCTTTTGAAAACGATGATGCATTTTTAGTCATGTGATGCAGTCATATGACCAATTCAGCCAAGAGTTTATACTCCTGTGTTACTCGCAGCAACACCTCCACCTCACTGTCGGCCCATTTAAATAAACTCAGTGCCTTTCCTCGACATTGCCGCGACGTTTCAAAGAGCCGGAGAGTAAATAAACGCCTATCGGAAATGACGCAGGTCGAAGCGTCTCAGGTTTTACTCATGCGCAGTACTAGCCTGACATCATCATACTCAGAGTCTAGTCAGAATATAATAGAGTATAATAATAGAGTCTGATACTGCTCCACTGGGCTGTGATTATGGGGTGAAAATGCCTCTGCACTCAATTGGATAGACTTACAACCAATCAGAGTAAGTGACGTATGTTGAGCGACGCATAGTTGTCAACAGAACTCAACCGCACGCACGCTGGAAGAAGAAGAAGAAGAGTGTGAACAAACTTTGCCGGTGTTGTTAAAATAATTTAAGGATACCCGGAGTACTTACCAACACGACCATCATGTTTGAGAGAGATAGTAAAGGTGAATGCATATACGAACAAGTTCTCCGTTTAGTAAACAAATTCAGCCCAAGCGTTCTTTGGTGCCGTGGATGATTACGTTACTGTTGATCATCTGTCCATCATCGTATTGATTGGTCCAAACGGCTCCTGTTCGAGCATAGTTGCTCCACAACGGATCAAGTCCAGACCGAACTTCCCGACCTCAAATGTTGTGGGCGGGGCTAAGTTCGGCTCACATCCAGGCTAGCGCAGTACGGGGATGTAAGCGTTTTCAGACGTTTCAGTGTGGATGAGCGACTTTTGGAAAACGATAGTGTGGATGCAGAGTGTTTTTAGACTAACTCCATTTTCATATTTATCTGGATTAGTGTCGACGTAGCCACAGTTAGACTGGCCATAGGAGTCCGTGGCGGTTTTCAAATAATAAAATAGGGCGGCAGTGGCTCAGTGGTTCATGTAGATTGTCTACAAACCAGAAGGTTGGTGGTTCGATCCCCCACGAGCTGGATGGCTGACACCGCCGTTGGTGTATGAATGAGTGTATCAATGGGTGAATGTGTGGCAACATGTAAAGCGCTTTGGATGGCCATAGGTCTGTTGAAAGCGCTATATAAATGCATTCCATTTACCACTTAATAAACAAATAATTCCCTGCGATCATTGAATATTATTTTAGCTTGAACTGCCCATCCCTAATAACAACAGAGACTGAACTGATACACTGACAGAAACTGCAGCTGCTCACACACACTTACACACACACGCACACACACACACTGACACACACACACTGACACACACACACACTGACACACACACACACACAGAGGACAAACACAGGAACTACACATGAGCTCAAAACTGA
The DNA here is from genome assembly GCA_023029165.1 of Gobiocypris rarus. Taxonomy (NCBI): domain Eukaryota; kingdom Metazoa; phylum Chordata; class Actinopteri; order Cypriniformes; family Gobionidae; genus Gobiocypris; species Gobiocypris rarus. The sequence continues at coordinate 3,018,457 of CM040924.1, forward strand.
CTTATGACTGAAATCAGCTCTATTAGACTGTGATCTGTCCTGACAGACGGGTTTGACTCTAATATGCTTATTATTTTTGGCTCATAATAATGGCGTCATATGTTGTTTTGTATTTGCACATTAAACTACACTGTAAAGTCATTGTGTATCAGCAACATAAAGATATTTGTGAGCAGTTTTTCAAGCGGCTCCTTCATCTCAAGCTGATTATGAATTTATTACTCATAACTCATTTCTCATGAGCAGAAGTGAAAGTGTTCCAGTTCAGAGCGTTGAACCAATCAAAGAGTGAAACTGTGAGTTTGAGGTGTAAATCTCATTTGCATTGGCAGGTTTAGTGATTGTGATCCTCTCAGAATAGAGCAGCTTCTCCAGTGACCATGTTCAAACCCCAAGAGCTTCATTTGACATTTCCTGCTAAATGCAGCTGTTCTCAACTATTACAATCAATCAAAAGCAGCTGAAACTTTAGTGCAGGACTTTGAATGAACGACACACTGATCAATGATGCAGTCCGACACAAATGTAAGGCGTTCAGAAGCTTTATTGAATGAACAGCAATGGCAGCACATTGACAGACGGCTTCAGTATTGAGCTGTAGATCACGTGACTGCTGTGAATCCTGCCGGACGCCGGATACGGCTCGTCTTCACTGGAGAAACATCAGCACTCGGAGCTCTTGAGGAACGAGGCCTCTTGAGCAGCTCCGTCATGTGTTACTCTGCAGACGGCGATCCGCGCCTTCCCAGCGTGCTTTGCTGAGGCTCAGGATGCTGCTGCGGCTGTAGCGCCCGCCCGCCGCTCTCTGCGCTGGTCTGAACCCCTCGGTGACCTCTGACCCGTCCAGCGTCCAGCTCACCGTCGCCCCCTGTGGAGAGTAAGAGCTGAGCAGGCAGAGCAGTGCGGCTGAGCCTCCAGAGATCTGCAGAGAAGGCGGCAGCAGAGACACGGAGGGCTTCACGGAGGGCCCGGCTGCACACACACACACACACACACACACACACAACATTAACGTCTGTGTTAGATGTCAGAGATGGTAATGCAGTAAAAATCATAACTTCATCTGAAATTCCACATCACTGCTTTCATTCATAATCCACATACAAACTATCCCAAATTCATTTTAGAAATATTCTCCATTAAACTAAAATATTCACCGCTACTAAATATATCAAGAACAATATATATGTATAAATAAATCAATCAGTTATCTGAAGCAGACATGATATACTGTAAAATTAATGCTAATTTGTTCTTTTCTGAATTGAGTAAAATGTTTAAACCAATTTTAATATTATTTGGGGAACACTTTACAATAATGTTTCATGAGTTAACATTAGATAACTACTTTAGTCAACATGAACTAAGAATGAACAAAACTTCTACAGCATTTATTAATCTAAGCTCATGTTCATCTCAACATTTACTAATACATTATTAAAATCAGAAGTTGTATTTGTGAACATTAGTTAATGCGCTGTGAACTAACATGAACAAACAATCAACAGCTGGATTTTTATTAACGGACATTAACAAAGATTAATAAATACTGTAACAAATGTGTTGCTCATGTTTAGTTCATGTTGGTTAATACATTAACTAATGTTAACAAATGAGTTTGTGAAGCGTTTCCATTATTTGTGTTTTGAACATAATCATCATTCAGGACACTTCCTCATAAACATAACTTAATAGTTTGAGAAATGATTCATTTGAACATGTTTATCAACTCAATTTCTTTTTGATGATGTCACAGATGAAATTAAATTCATTTTGTCTGTTTTATCAAACTCGTGTGTCATGCACAAAATTAAATATATTAAGAAATAATTGCAAATATCATGAAATATTGTGATTAAATCAAATACAGTGAAATGTGAGCATACATTAGGTGTGAAGTTAAACATTAAAACGCCTGCTAATATGAAATATGCTTTGAAACATAAAAACACAGAATATCTGCAAATATTAGTCCGCTTTTCACAACACAGATTGCTTCAAAGCAGCTTTACAGTGATAACAGGAAAAAATGAATTTAGTTTTTGATGAAAAGATAAAGTATGTTTTTGATGAATTCATTTCTGTTGTAAAAACTGACTTCAAAATGTAAAACGCATGTAAAAATATATTGCACAAAATGAAAACAATAATGTAAATATCATTATTATAAGTGTGAATCAAAGAAATAAAAGCGCATAAAAAAAAATAACACACGATTTCATCTCATAAATGTCTTAGTGTGTGTTTTGGTCATAATTTACACCTTTTTTAAATCTAATTTCAGTTTTTATCTCATAATTAGGACTTTTAATCATAATTTAGATTTTTAAGTCATACTTTTTACTTTAAATCCCAAAGTTTTGAATTTTTATCTCAGAATTTCAGAAGTCCTGATTGAACTGTTCATCTCACGGTGACTTAGCATGTCATATTTTGACTTTTTATCTAATAATGAGAACATTTAAAATCATATTTTCAACATTTTATCCCTTAATTATGACTTTATGATCATTTAAATGAGTTGATCATTAATATAGATTAATATTTAGTGTCCCAACTGAGCAAGCCAAAAGCCAAATATAGCAAATATATTTCAAATATAGCAGACGATATTAAATAATCAAATACATCCGTGCGATCAATCAATAAAATAGAATTAAATATGACGATACACAAGATATGAAATGCAGCTTTTCAATAATACATTTTGTAATAAATTGAGAATATTGTAGCCAAATGCTCTTAAATAACATTAAACCTATTTCTTTAAAAACACATCATACATTATTAGAGAATTGAAGAGACTTACTGATGGTCAGTTTAGTTCCTCCACCGAAAGTCCACCACAGTGCTTCATACTGTGAAAGGCTGTACAAAAACCTCCGTCACACTCACATGAACACACACTCCAGCAGAGAGAGAGACGACACACACACACACACACACACACACACACATGTTGTGTTTCCATGTTTTATGGGGACATTCCATAGGCGTAATGCATTTTATACTGTACAAACTGTATTTTCTATCCCCCTACACTGCCCCTGCCCCTAAACCTACCCATCACAGGAGACATGCTGCATTTTTACTTTTTCAAAAAACATCACTTAGTGTGATTTATAAGATGTTTTCCTCATGGGGACCAAAAAAATGTCCCCACAAGGACAAAAATTTGGATATTGCCATCTTTGTGGGGACATTTTGTCCCCATACCGTAGGGATTACCAGTCCACACACACACACACACACACACACACACACACACACACACACACACTGATATGAGACTCAACAGCAGCTCTTCTCAACATCACACATGGACTGATCCAGAAACACACACACACTCACACACACACACACACACACACACACACACACACACACACACACACACATGTTTGTTTTTGTGAAATGTGGGGACATTCCATAGGCGTAATGCATTTTATACCGTACAAACCGTATTTTCTATCCCCTACACTGCCCCTGCTAAACCTACCCATCACAGGAGACTGCTCAGTTTACTTTCTGTGAAAAACCTCATCCTGTGTGATTTATAAGCATTTTGAAAAGTGAGGACATGGGGAACGTCCTCATATTTCACCCTCTTTTGTAATACCTATGTCATACCCATGTCATTATACACATTTGTGTCCTGATATTTCACAAAAACATGCCCACACACACACACACACACACACACACACACACACACACACACACACACACACACACACACACACACACACAGGTTCATCTTTAAAAAATAAATAATTATTGCAAGAAATATTGCTGAAATCATTTGTTTCATAATCAGTCCCAAACGCATTCATCACATATACACTCATTCTGTTGACCTGCTTTATAATGAAATCTTCAGCCAGATTTAGATGGTCATTCCCTGTTGGATGACCTTTGACCTGTTGGACAGTCTCATGGATGATATAAATCTGCAGCACGGGTATTAAACGCTCTCAGCATCAAAGTCTGAATGAAACTGATCATTAAAACTGTGTTTAGAGGGAGAAGATCTGCCCAAAATAACATGAAGTAAATCACGAGTGTGTTTCTGAAAATAGAAGTTTATTAGCAAAGATACTAAACGACAAACCAGTGTTTCTGCTGTCTTCAGGTAAATGATCTGGAGTGTGTTTGCATATTGATCAGATGCTTCAGTGTGTGAGAGTGTTTATAGTGCTGTGAGTTTAACACTTCATCACTGACACACACAACAATCTTCATCAACATGACCTTCATCATCATCTTCATCTGGACTCTCACAGCGTTTGCTCAAGGTTTGTGGAGCACAAGTTTGATATCAATTCATTTCTTCAAGTAAATTGTCAAAGTTTTGAGTGTATTTTCTTCTTGTTGTGTTTCAGAGTGTAGAGGACAGATCAGCGTCACTCAGAGTCCCTCAATGACAGCTCCACCAGAACAAACCGTCAACATCAACTGTAAAACCAGCACAGATGTGTATTACATTGGTGCTTATCATTTCTTAGCCTGGTACTCACAGAAACCCGGAGAAGCTCCTAAACTCCTGATTTATCTAACAAACAACCGTCAGTCAGGAACTCCATCTAGATTCAGTGGCAGTGGATCTAACAGTGATTTCACTCTGACCATCAGTGGAGTCCAGACTGAAGATGCTGGACATTATTACTGTCAGAGTTTACACTGCAGAACAGATTCTGATGATGATTGTGAGGGTGATCGTGTGTTCACACAGTGATAAAGAGTCGTACAAAAACCTCCGTCAGTCAGAGTCACAGTGACTGAACTGAAACTGCAGCTGCTCACACACACACACACACACACACACACACACACACACACACACACACATGTTTGTTTTTGTGAAATGTGGGGACATTCCATAGGCGTAATGGTTTTTATACCGTACAAACCGTATTTTCTATCCCCCTACACTGCCCCTGCCCCTAAACCTACCCATCACAGGAGACTGCTCAGTTTACTTTCTGTGTAAAAACCTCATCCTGTGTGATTTATAAGCATTTTGAAAAGTGAGGACATGAGGAACGTCCTCATATTTCACCCTCTTTTTGTAATACCTATGTCATACCCATGTCATTATACACATTTGTGTCCTGATATTTCACAAAAACATGCCCACACACACACACACACACACACACACACACACACACAACAGTGAGGATTTTCATGAATATTAAATGACATATAAAGCTTTCCTGTCAGCATGGTAAATGCTTTAATCTTTGAAAGTCTTTATGAATGTATCTAACACTGTATCTGAGGTTGATCATTGGGCCGCATGTTCTTGTTTCTTTTCATTCTCCATTGACTGAAGTTTATTTATAAAATGTGAGCTAAAGCTCACACAGTCTTGAATGAAAGGCAGAAAGCAGAGCTGAAGCAATTACATAATTCAACACAATAATGCTCACAACAGAAAATGTTCAGAAAATGTTTCACAATCTGATAAATATGCTAATTAATCAAGAAATAAAACTACAGAAACGTAAAGACTGTTGTGTGTGTAAATGTAACATCTTTAAAACTCTCAGCGCTCACAATTTTAAGTTTTATTGAGCAAATATTATGAAATTATGGATTTTATTTTGGTTTAAGTTGGAAAAGGGAGATTTTGCCAGTGTATCCAGAGCTCTCTGTGACCGTGGGTGAAGTTGGAGTGATGGAGCTGAAACCGCGTCCTCAGAGGTCAGCAGCTGCTCCTGGACATCAGAAGCTCAGAATCAGTGTGTGAGACGCCCGTCCAGCGCCTGCTGCCCCGGGTCAGTAAAGACACTGTCTCTGACGGACTGGAGAGTTCAGGGCTCGCCCTCCTTTGAGTCTCGGACCTCTAATAGTATAACTAATGTCTTCCTTTCTCGTGTGTGTGTGTGTGTGTGTGTGTGTGTGTGTGTGTGTGTGTGTGTGTGTGTGTGTGTGTGTGTGTGTGTGTGTGTGTGTGTGTGTGTGTGTGTGTGTGTGTTTAGACAGGAATGGACCTCTACATCTCTGCTGCACTGGACCAGAGAAACTCGATCTCTGTTCTCAGCAACTTCCAATCTCTCCACGATTCTTTCAACAAACTCTTTCATCGCAGGGAACCCATTCCCAGTGCCATCCGAGCCATCCAGCAGGAACACAACATCTCTATCCGTCTACGATCCTCAGATGAGAAACAAACATTCACGGGTCAGATGAGGGACATTGGTCATAAGCAATCATTACATTAAAGCATCAGCTGTCATTGAGCACAGGGCCGTACCCACCATTGAGGTCCCCGAGGTCCGGACCTCGGTAATTCTCAGAGGTGTACAAAATAGAATTTGCAAAATAATAGCCTATTAAGGCGGCGTGTACAAACAGGTGTTCTCGCCTCGCCCGGCGTATGTTTTCGATTGTTTCCAATGGATGCGCCGCACTTTTCAATAGCGCCAACAGCTGGAAGGTTTTGTCAATTTTTACGCATTGATCGCGTTGAACTTTGGGTGAACATCAATGTCCAATCACAGTGGAGGAGAGGCGGGACAAATGCCACAACCACCATCCGACGCTTCGAACAACGACTGATGTTTGACATCACAACACCGCGAGAGCGCTCTAAATTTACATTTACAACTTTGTTTTTACCGATATAGACGAAAATAAAAAGACTGCTTCAAACAAAGCTCAGCTTTGAAAAGAGAAAAGATACAGGGCAAGAGAAGGAGACTGGGGGAAAAAGAAAGAGAGAAGATGATGGCGATGAGACAGAAAGAGTAGGTAGCCCACTGTGCTCAGAATAGAAAAAGCATTAGCCTACAATATATTCCTAATTGCTACACATAATGTGATTCTTGTCTGTGAAATCCAGGCTAAAGTCTCATAATCTAATATTGAGATTAGGAGCATCAAATTTTGATTTCACTCATTGGTTATATTTTCACATTGATTTCTATCTTTGACATGATCTTACTCATTCAACATTAAATATATCAAGGTTATATGTTCAAATAATGTTCTTTGCATAATGTAAATCACAAAAATTAACTTTAGCTAGGTTTTCAAAGACGGAATCACACATATGTCGTCTTTGGCTCAATTTAACAACAAAACAAACACCTAATAATATTAGTTGTATTGTTGCTTGGCTTAGATATTCTGTTTCAGAAGATTCTACTTACTGTGCTGTTTGTATGGCATTCAGCAAAAAAACTACAAACACAATTTTCATTAAGGCCATTTCTCTTGAGTATGTTATTGTGTTTTGTCAATAATAAACATAAACACCTCTTCTGTTTTTCTAATTTGGAGTCAAATTTTTTCAACATTTAACCAGATTCTCATTTATTAAAATCTGTTGTCTTCTTAAAATAATTTATACTGCACACTGGCATGGTTTTAAAGCTACAGTTAGCTGATTCTTTGATTTTCTTATGTCTTAAAATGCATATGTAAAGGAGGGAAATTTTTTTCAAACCCTCCAAAATTCATATTTGGACCTCGGTATTTAGAAAATCCTGGGTACGGCCCTGATTGAGCATCAGTTTTACACACAAGAATCTGCTGAGAAATGATTTTAAAATGATGATGTGCTGATTTACTGCCAACACAATCACAGTCCAGTACAGGTGAATTGTGGGGTTTTGACTTATTCTTTTACGTAATAATACTGATCAGATTTTACTTTTATGATGTACTGTATATGTGACTTCTGAGATGACCTTCGACCTCTTCCATCATGAACGACTGTCATTTCTCATCGTGATGCTGATCTCTCTCATTTGCAGTTTATTTAAACTATCTTTATCTGGATTTGCTACAGTTTTAGAGGTGATGACACTGAACTGATCTTCAGTGCAATAGATAATTTAATTAGTTTTGTTTGAATATTTACTTTTTTTCTATAGAGTGAAGATGTCTAGAGACGCCTGCAGTGAAATCGGTTCATCTGAGACACATTCACCATCACCTTTACAAGCAGCATTAAAGGGTTAGTTCCCCCAAAAATGAATTTCTGTAATTAATTCCTCACCTTCATGTCATTCCAAACACGTAAGACCTTCGTTTATCTTCAGGACACAAATAAAGATATTTCTGATGAAATCCGAGGTGTTTCTGAACCATCTATAGACACAACGACCACTTTCAAGGCCCAGAAAGGCAGTAAAGACACTGCAGCGCTTCCGGTTCTACATCACAACACCGGCTCATTATTGGCCAGCTCCTGCGTCAGCATCACACGCATTTGCTCACACGAACAGCATCGGCCAATAATGATCCGGCGTTCTGGTGTAGAACCCGGACGTGTTTTTGTGAACACAAAGTATTCTCGTCGCTTCAAACATTAAGGTTGAACCACTGGAGACACATGGACTATTTTAACTATGTTGTACTATCTTTCTGGACCTTGAAAGTGGCAGAAGAGTAATGAAGGTCTTATGGGTTTGAAACGACATGAGGGCGAGTAATTAATGACAAAAATGTCATGAGGTTTCGGTGTTATAAGCCTCTATCCTGGTATCAGCAGAAACAATCTACAGGACATCTAATAATCTTTGAACAGACCACCAACAACAAAAAAACTATGATCAGATGCTCCACCATCCCAAAATCTGTCCAGTCACATGTGTATCTACCAGTGAAGAGTCTCCATCACTTGTTGCATTTCATTAAACTAATTTATACACTCTATAAGTCATATAAAACTACCACTCAAACTTCACAAGTGTCTCATCACTCCATCAGCAGAAGTGAAAGTGTTCCAGTTCAGAGCGTTGAACCAATCAAAGAGTGAAACTGTGAGTTTGAGGTGTAAATCTCATTTGCATTGGCAGGTTTAGTGATTGTGATCCTCTCAGAATAGAGCAGCTCCGTCTCCAGTGACCATGTTCAAACCCCAAGAGCTTCATTTGACATTTCCTGCTAAATGCAGCTGTTCTCAACTATTACAATCCCTTTTTTTTTTTTAGCTCAACCCAAAATCATGCAACAAGCCATAAGTATCTGCACAAAGCTGTTGCACAAACAAAATGACAAACCAGTGTTTCTGCTGTCTTCAGGTAAATGAT